>ML282740.1:781-24558 GCA_005239495.1 Nicotiana undulata | reverse complement strand
ATCCAAGAGTATGAATGTATATGCTAAAGGTTGTGTAACAAGTAATGAAAAGGAGTTGTGGTGCGATGTAATTGAACAAAAAGGTTGTGGCAATATCGTATATGATTCACTGTTTGGTAAGGTTTGTTGTGGCACGATTTTCTTTTTATACGTATTGTGGGTTATAAAGAAGCTATATTCCTATTGCTGAAATTTTCTGTGATTGAATTGTGAACTATCATTGTTGATATGAGATATGATTATCCGGTGGGATCGGGTTGCACGCCGCAACAAGAGGGATAAGGGGGATATGTGAGAAGTGATAAGGGTGCGATGTGATTGTCCGGTGGGATCAGGTTGCACGCCGCGGTGGTCGAACTTCAGAGAACCTCCAATAAGGCCTTCGCGGCCGCGGTCGTCTTACCGCGGACCGCGGTGGAGGCCTGGGAGGGGGTACCTATAAATAACGTAATTTTCAGCTATTTTCCACTTTTCAAAAACCCTAAAACGTAAGAGGCGATTTTTTAAACATTTTTCTTCTTCAAAAAAATTGGTAAGTGATTTCTAACTCAATTTCTTTACTCTTTAACTTCTTTTTACATGATTGCATCCTATAATCTAGGGTTTTCATGGGGAAATTGGGAATTTTGGGGAAAGACCTAAGAATATCGAAATTTGGGAATTTAGACCTCAATTTGGGGTTGGATTCCAGAACCAATTGTATTCCCGGGCTCGGGGGTGAATGGGTAATTGGGTTTTGGTCCGAATTTTGGGTTTGGACCAAGCGGTCCCGGGGTCGACTTTTGACTTTTTGGGGAGAACTTTAGAAAACTCATTTCCATGCATTAGAATTGATTCAATTAGCCTTTATTGATATAATTAAGTAACTTGTGGCTAGATACGAGCGTGTTGGTGGCGGAACCAAGAGGTAAAGCGGTAGTTGAGGCTTGATTTGTGTTCGAGGCATCGAGGTAAGTGTTTTCCCTAACCTTAGCTTGAGGGAATAGGTATAGAGTCTATGTGCTATGTGTTATATCATGTCCAATGTATAGGGGAGGTGACGAGTACCTATATGTTGTGGTCAAGCATGCCCGTGAGTCGAACTTGATAATTTATACCATGTTATTGATATTCTTTGTGTTATGACTAAATGGTTAATTTGGGAGTGATACATTGAGGTTGTTTCATGAAGTGGGAAGTTAACGATTATTTGTTCGGTTGAGAATTTTATTGTTGAAATGATTACTTCTGAGTGGGATTGGTTATAGCTGAGTCCCTTGCCGGGATGATAAAATTTTGTTGATCATTTCTGTACATTTGAGGTTTTCTTACTGTTTAATTTTTCATACCAAATTGTTGTTGTTATCATATATTATGCACGAGGGGACATTCCGTGCCGAGTGACTGTGAGGCTATGCACGAGGGGACATTCCGTGCGGAGTGATTTTATTATTTATCGCACGAGGGGACATGTCGTGCTGAGTGTTTATTATTTATTGCACGAGGGGACATTCCGTGCCGAGTGATTTTATTATTATATTATGCACGAGGGGACATTCTGTGCCGAGCGATTGTGAGGTTATGCACGAGGGGACATGTCGTGCCTTTTTCTGTGTATTTACTTGTTTCGAACTGCTAATTCCTGCCTTTACTTCTACATTTTCAGTTATTATCTTATTCTGCTGCTTTGGAAATTGTTACTCCCGTTATCCCCAGCATGTTCTCCCCGTACCTGTGTTTACTTGCTTATTTCCTATCATTTCTTCATGTTATATTATTGAACTGCTCAGGTATTATTTGTTGTCGTGTCCTAGCCTCGTCACTACTTCGCCGAGGTTAGGCTCGGCACTTACTCAGTACATGGGGTCGGTTGTACTGATGCTACACCTGCACATGTTTATGCTGTGCATACTACGCAGCCGGACTCGGTGGACATTGACGGAGGGAGTATCCTTCAGTCCATTCAGGAGACATCGAGGTAGTCCCGCAGACGTTCGTGGGCCTTGGCATCACCTCTTATCCTTCTTCTTCAGCCCTGTCTTATTCTATAGTTCAAAGACAGTTATATGTATTTATTTTCAGACCTTTGTATGTAGTAATCTTTTAGATTATTTATGAGTTAGTGACACCAGTTCTGGGTTATGTTTACGGGATTTATTTCGAGGCTTGCTATATAGTTTTGAAATATGTTTAACTTTCATATTGTTAATCACAGTTTCCTTAGTTATCTTGTTCATTTTAACTGTTGATGAGTTTATTTATTCAAAATGTTGGCTTGTCTAGCGGGTTCAATGTTAGACGCCATCACGGCCTGAAGGTGGGATTCGGGTCGTGACACCAAAAGCCCCACCATTCATGATTGAACCTCACCCACTTGATAGGCAAGCAAATAATAATGTCATAATCAAACATGATAAACAAATTGCATATTATATAAGTCTAAGAGTCAAATGTAGTAAATAAAGGTTGCATCAACGCATAAATTCCCTAGAACTAGTAATATAGAGTCATGAGCAGTATAACAGGAGTACAAGTATGATAATGTAAAATACTACACGAACAACAACAACAGTAATAAAAATGGAAAGAGATGACAGGGACTTCAATTATGATGTTGTTATATCCCTTCTCTCAGCAACTCAACAAGGATCCAGCACACCTTTTAGCTAAGTCCCACATGTGGATCGGCACAATTAAGTGCAGAGTGTAGTATGAGTACAAGTGACTCAATGTACTCTATAAGTATCATGAGTAACCTCGGAGAGATAGGGTAAATAATCACCAATTATACTCACGTGATAAATCTACACAACTTATGAGTACATACTAAAACATAGTAACAATACCAAAGTTTAAGCAAAAATGGAAATAAATACCAAGGTACACATAAAGAAGATATGCACGAACATCAAACATAATAACAGTTTAGCATATAGAGAAAACATGCGTAAATATACTAGCAAATTACACAGAGAGAGACATATAGAGAAGATATGTATTGTGTATCATTTCACCAACAAAAGCATCATATAAAGAAGATATACATAAAAGTCATGTATATAAGTACGAAGCTAGTATATAGAGGACATATGTAGTGAAATCATGTATACATCAAGGGAACTTTACATATAGAGAAGATACACAAAACCCCAACACCGATCAGTTTCCATAACTATGTGTACATCATCACGAAGAAACATAAGAGGGTGACTCTAGGGGGATGGATCCTTATCCACACGTTGCACAAATAACTCACATGCCACAATCTTAACCGGTGCACGCACAACTCACATGCCATAGTCAACTCAACCCGCACGGCCAAATTATGTATTGTCAAACAAATACATAACACAGAAAGCATATATGAAAATATACATGTATACAATCAACAAATATCAAATAACATACTTATGTACTAGTAAAATAGCTCGCTAAACTGTATGCATGTGCGAAGTGTACAAATACAGCTCAATTAGGAAGTTACGCCATACAACAATGAGTATCACTTTAAATTAGTAAAACTAGTCTACACATGATCTCTAGAATGATTCATTAAGTTATGTAGCCATACAAGCATAAACATCATGGTAGCAAGAATCACATTGTCCAAAACAAGGCATAACATAGCCCACATGCTACCCTAAACATGGATAAACCTGATGCACGCACGTGGGCTCAACCATATGCATGTATGCCACCTCTAGCACATAGCCGACATCAATAGTTCAAGAAACTTGTCCCTCAGCTAAGTCTAGGAAAGATACTTAACTCAAACGAGCCAAGCTAATACTCTAAAAACGCCTTCCCATGCAAATCGACCTTCGAATGGCTCGAATATAGTCAAATAACACACCACAGAATAAATAATGATAAAGGAAACAATAACGGAGCATAAAGGCACGATATTTAATTAAAAAAACAAAGTCAACCAAAACATTAAGCAAAAGGTCAACCGGGGATAGCCTCTCAGAACCCGACCAAACTCACAAATACCGACTACCCATTCTAATGACAGTCCAAATATACGAGTTTCATCCAATTCTAACTTCAAATCAGGGCCCAAATCCCAAATATTTACTCTCAAAAACTATCACAAAATCCCCGATTTTTCTCTTTCAATTCCATGTTTTAATTGCACAAAACAATGGGAAATTAGGATCTAATATGAAAATCAAGGAGGAATCACTTACCCTCAAAGTGGTGATGAATTTATTCCCATAATAGCCTCTATCAAAGCTCCAAATATCTAAATAATGAAAAAATGAGCTAACCCTTCAAACTATAAGCTACTCAATGATCTCTGTATCTACCAGTAAAATCCTCGCATCTACCGATAAAATTCTCGCATCTGCGAGCCTACAAATACGGTAAAAATCAGCGCATCTATGCCCTTCACTCAGCCGGTAAAACCTTACAGTTGCAAACCACCTATGTCTATGTCCGCATCCTTGGACCTCCCTCGCAGAAGCGGCCCACACAGAAGTGGTCAAATGTCACAAAAGCAACCAGTGCCCAACAAAGCTCCACTTCGCATCTACGAACCCCGTTCTTGCAATTGTGTCTTCTAACCTGCGCAATGCATCTCCACATATGTGGTGCACCATCACAAGACCTACCAACAACTTCAATAATGGTCTGGAACATATCCCAAATACACTATAGCCCCCAGGGACCCCCATCAAATCGTTAAAACATGTCCTAATACTTTTCCTGAACCTATACAAGGGCTCAAAGAACCATATTAACATCAAAACCAAGAATCGTCCATCAAGATCAATCTCTTAAATTCTTAAAATTCCAACTTCAAACAAAGCATCTGATTTAAGCCTAACTAATTCGAATTTCAATTTAATACTTACACAAGTCCCAAATGACATAACGAACATATTCCAAGACACGAAATAACGATCTGAACCCGATATCATAAGATTCAACTCCCAATCAAATCTATGAACTTTCAAGACGTTCCAATTGCCAACTTTTTGCAACTAGCATCAAAACATCCTAGTAACCTCGAGATGTGATTCCGCACATAATGTCCAAGTCCAAAATTAGGATACAAACTTACTAGAGCCCTCAAAGCACCAATCTAATGTCGTTCAAAACAAAGTCAAACCTTGGTCAACTCTTCAACTTAATCTTCCAAAAATGAAACTAAGTGTTCCAATTCACTCAAAAACCTCCCCGGAACCAAACCAACTATCCCTACAAAGTTAGGTAACATAAAAAACACATACGGGGGATATCAAATGAGAGAGCGGGGAAAAGATTCACGAAACGATCACTGGGTCGTTACATTCTTCCCCTTTTAAATAAACATTCATTATCGAACAAGTTTAGAGTCATACATGAAATGCCAAAAAGGTGAGGATATCTGCTCCGCATATCATACTTGGTCTCCCAAGTTGCCTCCTCAAATGAATGATCTCTCCAATGGACCCTCATTTATGTGATCTCCTCAGTCCTGAACTTCTGAACATGTCGATCCCAAATGGCCACTGGATCCTCCTCTTAAGCCAGATGCTCATCCATCTACAATGTGCTAAAGTGTAAAAGATGTGACTTTCCTTCATAATACTTCTGAAGCATAAAAAAAGAAACACTAGATTGACTCCCGAATGAATAGGGGGCAAAGAAAGTTTGTAGGCAACCTCGACAGCTCTCTCCAACTCCTTGATAGAACCAATAAACCTCGGTCTCAACTTTCACTTCTTCCCCAACCTCATCACACCTTTCATAGGCGAAAATCAAAGTGTAACCTTCTCACCCACCATGGATGCAACATCATGAACCTTCATATCAGCATAAATGTCCTGCCTAGACTAAGTGGCGCAAAGCCTCTCTTGAATAAACTTCACTCTCTCCAAAGAATCTCTAACCAAATCTGTGCCCAATAATCTAGTCTCACCCGGATCAACCCAACCAACCAAAGATTGACATCACCTCCATATAAGACCTCAGACAGAACCATCTCGATACTAGACTAGTAGTTATTATTGTAGGCAGACTCCTCTAAAGGTAGGAACTGATCATTGGCCTTCAAATTCAATAATGCAGGCCCTCAACATATCCTCCAAGATCTCAATGGTCCGCTCAGACTTCATGTCCGTCTAAGGATGAAATGTCGTGCTCAACTCAACTTGCATGGCCAAATCACGCTGAACAACCCTCTAGAATTATGATCTAAACTAAGTGACACGATCCGAGATGATAGAAAAAGGTACACCATTCAAGAGAGCAATCTCCTGCATTAACATTTTAGCAAACTACTCTGAATTGTTGAAAGTCATAACCGGAACAAAATTCATTGATTTGGTCAATCGATCCACAATGAACCAAATCAAAATTCCTCAAAAACCATGGAAACCCTACCACAAAGTCCATAGTGATATGCTCCTTACTTGCACTCCTTACTTCCGTAGTGAATATGCTCCTTACTTCCACTCTGTTATATCAATCTTCTGAAGCAACCCACTAAGTCCCTGGTGCTCATACTGACCTGCTGACACTTCAAGCACCGTGAAACAACATAAATAATGTCCTTCTTCATCCCTATCCACTAATAATGTAGCTTCAAATTATGATACATCTTCGTAGCACCTGAGTGGATAGAATATCTCGAAATGGGAGCCTCCTCAAGGATCAACTCTCCCAATCCATCAACATTAAGAACATAAATCCGACCCTAAATTAGAAATACACCATCATCATCAATAGTCACCTCCTTAGCAGCACCGTGTTGCACCGTGTCCCTGAAAAACAAATAGGGGTCCTTATACATACGTGCCTTGATTCGCTCAAAGAAAGATGACTATGAAACAACACACGTGAGGACTCTGCTCAGCTCCAAATATCTGATCTCACCAACCTATTGGTCAATGCTTGACAATCCATAGCCATAGGCTTTTCCATATCTAGAATGCATGCTAAACTCCTCATACTCTCTGCCTTTCTACTTAAGACGTCTACTACCATATTAGCTTTCCCTAGATGATAACGAATAGTGATATCATAATCCTTCAACATCTCTAACCATGTCTGTTGCCTCAAATTCAAATCTTACTATTCAAATAGATGTTGGAGACTCCAATGATCCGTGTTAGTCCCCGACCTAAACTGGCACTCAACCAAGATATATCAGTCAAATAAGCCTACTTGATGCAATCTACCCGACCTTACCCATGAATAATGCAAAGATGAATATCACAAATTAGACAACGAAAGAGTAACATGTATAACACCAATTTCATTTCTTTTAGAAACCCCATTTACAATTTCCCAAAATACATTACACATTCGTAGTTTAGAAGTGGAAACATGTGTTACAAGTACAACATTTCTTGTTTGAATTTCCCAAATCAAAATAAAACACGCACTATGTCTCGGAGCCTCTAATTGTTCAAAAGAGTAATATGATAGTGTCGGCGATAAGGCATTTGCTATACCACAAAACACTATGCACAAGAGTCAAAAGACACAAGACCCCGATATGAAGTGGGGCTCACCAAGTCAGCTGAGAAGATGGTGTACCGCTATCACTGATCGAGGTTGCCTACTTTGGAACCACCTGCATCTATTAAAGATGCAGCATCCCAGGAAAAGGCACGTTAGTACAAATGGAATAGTAATAGTATGTAAAGCTAAACACCCTCTCAATGAATAGAGTAATAGTACAAAAGGAGATGAATGTAAAATCAATGAGAAAACCAAATGATATAAAAATCCAAGTCAAGAATAAAGTAAATCTTAAAGAATTAATCAATGTTTTAGGTTGGGAGATCATAAGCACTGATACACCACCGTGCTTATAGAACAGAGTCCGATATCTGCCCAGTTGGCTAAGTCGTCTCACCCCAAAGTATGAGGCTTGACATAGAAATACAACACCACTATGTGTGCGGCATGGTGTCCGATCTCTGCCTGATCGTCTAAGCCGTCTCACCAAAATTCCATGTGGCTCAGCATGGTCTTTGTTAGCTCTCAACTAAACCCATCCAAATTAAGGAGAATAATCTCAATATAATGTAATAGGAATTTTTCCCTTAATCAATCCTTACACAGGTACATGTAGTTTCAGGCTTCTGTATTTATGACCCAACCTTCCTCGGTGACCTAACGATACTCCCAAAAACATTTATCATATAAAGGATCATATAGTTTTCATAGCCTTTCATAATTTATTTCATTTTAATTCTACTGTTGGCCTCATATGTAACTCATCATTCTTGGCTCGTCAGTCCCATTTCAAAATTCATGCTCTAATTAAATCATTACCTCTCAAGGATCATTCTAAAACATTTAAGGATATTTGAAACATTGTGAACAATCATATCTTGACCTCATAGGCATGCAAGAATTAAAACACATTGGGCATAAGCATAAATGACGAACATAGCATTATACAATCGAGATATGAATCAAACTATAGGCATTTGGAATAACTAACCAAAGAAGCAGACAGTAATGACAGAAATAAGAACTTGATCAAACAATAATCGAAGTTTACGAGAATTTCGAGGAGTCCGATTCTACTGAAATAATTTAGCGACCATACCTTACTTGAGCTTCCATTAAGTTACTATCACGTTTCGAGACTTCTATCAATTTCAATCTATAGGAAGATGATAAAATTGAATCATAATTAGAAGGATTGTCATGATATAAGTCTCTTGGGAATTTCGTCAAACACCTACTATGCAAGGCCATTTACAAGGTCTTATAATGGTAATCCCTTTCTCCCCCATATAATATCAACATGCATCGACCCTCAATAGTTCAACAAACCTACACACCATTACCCATTGGCACATGCATGGCTTATCTCCTACTCCACAACATACATAAACCCATAACAACTTTGAATGAGGGCTTCGGGCAAGGACTTACCTGAATA
Organism: Nicotiana undulata; assembly: GCA_005239495.1. Classification (NCBI taxonomy): domain Eukaryota; kingdom Viridiplantae; phylum Streptophyta; class Magnoliopsida; order Solanales; family Solanaceae; genus Nicotiana; species Nicotiana undulata. Next base: position 15,686 of record ML282740.1, on the reverse strand, counting down.
GGCGATGGCTTAGCAAATGGCTTCCTAGATTCTTCAAGATTGAACAATATGGTTGAGTAGGGTTGTTGGAGCTTCTCCGTTCTCTCTATAGTCCCCCCCCCCCCCCCCACTCTCTAAAAATGTCAGATTTTTACTCCCAAATGACCCCCGTGTGTCTTTTCTTAAAATGGGGTCAGGTTATAAAAACATAAAATGGACCCTCCAAACTCAGCTATGCAGTCGCAGAGTACACCTTAGATTAGGTATGCATCCGTCAAAGCAATTATACGGTCGCATAATGGACCACGAAACCTCCCTCAAGAAAGAAAATCTCATGCTGATTATATGACGGTTCTGCGGTCGCAAACAGTTACGCGGTCACATAATGGACCGCGAAATAGCCCTCAAAATTGAGCTTCTCCTGTTTCATTATGCGATGGATCTGCGGCCAACAGTACAGATTTGCGGTTGTGAAGCTGACCGTAGAATGGCCCTTTCTGCAAAATATTTCCCACCAACTCCTAGATGCACTGCAATCCTCCAAACTCATAGGTGTACTTGCACGGGGCCTTCGAATCCGTATAAACCTCACAAGACATGCCATATAAGTAATGCCTCCAAATCTTGAGCGTGTGCATAATATCTACTAACTCAAAATCATGTATCGGATAGTTCTTCTCATGGGGATTTAGATGGCGCAATACATAGGCAATCACCCTATCGTCCTGCATCAACACACTCCTAAGACCAACCCGAAAAGCAGCATAATATACCGTGTGCAACCCAAATCCTAAAGGTAATACCAAAACTAGAGATATGATTAAAGCAGTCTTGAGCTTCTAAAAGCCCTCCTCACACAACTCTAACCATCTGAATAAAACACCTTTCTGAGTCAATCTAGTCAATGTAGTTGTTATAGATGAAACCACTTCTACATACCGACAGTAGTAACCAGCCAAGAATAAGAAACTCCTAATCTCTGTAGCTGTAGAGGATCTGTGCCAACTCTGAACTGCCTCAATATTCTTCGGATCCACCACGATACTATCACTAGTTAGCACGTAGCCCAAGAATTCCACGAAATCCAATAAAAACTCAAATCTGGATAACTTAGTATACAACTTCTTCTCCCTCAAAATCTAAAGCACAATCCTCAAATACTACTCATGATCCTCCCTACTACGGGAATATAACAAGATCCCATCAACAAACATAATGAAAAAAGAGTCCAAATAAGGTTGGAACACACTGTTCATCAAGTACATAAAAGCGGTTGGGGAATTGATGGTCCTGAAATCCATCTTAGTAATGTCCAAAGCCCTGATCTTCAATTTATGGTACCCCGGTCTCAAGTCAATATTCGAGAACAACCCAACACTATGAAGCTGATCAAATAAATCATCAATGTGCAGCAGTGGAAACACATCCGCAAACTCCCTCACTACCGGATCAGCAGTAGGAGTATCAGCACTAATATCTCTGACAAAGGCTAAATATGCTAAACATCACTTCTAAACCATTCGTTGCGCCTTAAAAATGATCTCGCTCTACTAAGAGTTCAACCAAGAGCACCCATCCATTCCAACCTCGACAACCCCGGCATCACCAACGTCACAGTCTTAGCGTAACAATCCATAAACATGGTATGGAGATAACCAATCCATACCCAAGATCACATAAAAATCTACCATATCTAGTAATAAGAAATCCACCCTCATTTCGAAACAACAAATAGTGACATCACATGCCTGATAAAATCGATCCACCACAATAAAATAACTAACTGGTGTAGACACATGTACAAGCGCTTCAAGAGAACCACGAGGCATATCCATACAAATAGCAAAGTATGATGAAACATATAACCAAGATCAAATAATATTGTATCATCCTTGTGGCACATAGAAACAATATATGTAATCACTGCATTAGAAGCATTAGCCTCTGTCCTCTCTGGGAAAGCATAAGATCTAGCCTAACTTCCATTAGTTTGAGCTCCCCCTCTAGGACGACCTCGTCCTAGATGACCTCCCTACTGCACTGGACCTCAGCGAAAATGGGGAAATACTTCTTGACATGCCCCAGCTCTCAACAAACATAGAAAGCTCTTACTAGAAATTACTGGGGGACCTAAGTCGGACCCCGTGAACTAGAATAGCCACTAGAAGAATCATATATTAATGAACCCTGAGCAGATGGAGTGCGGTGAGAACTCTTTGATGGAAGTTAACCAAATGAAGACTGTACAAAAGCTCCTCGGCTGGGTGGTAGTGACTGATAAGCTAGCGTGCAAGGCTAGCCTCTCCCAAATGAACCTCGGCCTCCAGATAAGGCACCACTGAAACTCCCTGAACGCCGGGACTACTTGTCCCTACCTTGTATCATCCCCTTGTCTCAATAAGAATGTTCTCAATACAACATGGTATCTCCACAACCTCATGGGATGGAGTCCCGATCTCCACCTCTCTAACCTTGGCAATGTGAATACCGTGGTGAAGACAATGAATGAATCTCCTCACTCTCTCCTCCTCAATGGGTACAAAAATAATGGCATGACGGGACAGCTCCATGAATCTCATACTCAGTAACCAACATAGAATCCTACTGAAGATACTCAAATTGCCTCCTTGGCTCTCCTAGTGCAGGGTATGAAATGATCCAAAACGGCCCTAGAGAACTGAGCCCGGGTAAGAGGAGGTTATCTTGCTAGTCGATCCATCTCGTAAACTGCCACCACATTTTGGCCAGAACCTGCATTTGGAAAGTGGTGAAATCAACTCTATTGGACTCCATTAGTCCTATATTGTGTAGAATCTCATGGAAACGTTCTAAGAATCCATGAGCATCATTATAAGGCATACCACTGAAGTGAAAAGGATGAAACTTGGTGAACTTATCTAACCTCTTCAGCTCATCATCTGACATTGTGGGCCTATCCTTAGGCTTCATGGCACTAGTAGGCTGAACTTCCCTAACTGGTAGCAATGTAGGAGTCCCATAATCATGGTCCACCTACTCTAGGGTACGGGTAGCTCGAGTCTGCACTCCGCCCCCTTCCTGAAAAGCACCTGGTATAGTAGGAAATGCAACGTTCTAAGCCAAACTCTCGAACAAGCCAACCATATAGAACAAAGCATCCTCAATAGTTGGTGATACAAGTATGCCCTTGGAAACCTAAGTTGGTGTCGCTGGCTCATCATAGTGCTAAACATGCTCCTCAACAAGGGCTAGTGGTTACTCTACATCAGCTACACGAGCAGGGGCTCTAGTTGTGGTGCATGCTCTGCCCCTAGTTCTGCCTTGACCCCGACCTCTCTTGGATCTAGCCTGGGGTACCTGCGACTTCTTAGCTACACCTGATGATCGTGTCCTCACAATTTGTGAGAGAATAAAAAATCAAGGATTCAAACTCAAGGGTGAACAAATCCGCACGATATAGAAAGAAATAAAGTGAGGTTTCCTAACATCCCTATAGCCTATTGAGAGACCTAAGCAACCTAGTGCTCTTATACCAACTTTTCACGATGTCAAATTCTACTAAAGTCGTGACGACATCTAACACTACTAACTAGGCAAGCCAAAATTTAACATATAAAAATAAACTCCAATAACAATAAGGAAATAGTCTAAAAAAGAAGAATAAAATAAATAGCGTGTAGCGATACAATTGAAATGCCATCCCGGAATCTAGTGTAAATGAGTACATGAGCTCTATATAATAATAAGTACAAATGTCTGAATAACGATAAAATACTATATGACATACATAAACAATAATAACTAAAGTAAAGCAAGGGACTCCAAGGCCAGCGGGTGGAAACAATAGAGATATCTTGAAATCATTAATGAAAACCGGTCTCAACAATCACCTCTATCGGCAGCACCAAGATCTGCACATAAAGTGTAGAGTGTAGTACGAGTACAACTGACCTCATGTACTCACTAAGTAGCAAGCATAACCTCGGATTGAAGATAGAAATGAGATTTCAAGGTTCGATACTCACACCCAATAGTCAACAATAATAGAAACAACAAAGAAATAGTGACAAAAGGAAAGCAGCTCAGAAATAACAAGTTCAACTTATTCACATTAACAGGAAATAGGCATGATTTCCAATCAATCAGGTTTAACCATCAATTTCAAAATATAGATTTCAAATAGCATGAGGAAGAAATGTCTTTACGTCTTCATGACGAGTAACAATGCCAAATCAACACATCCATACTGAAACCATCAATAAGCTTACTCTCAGTACTATACGGGTGCCTGACATAAAGCCCCTCACTTAGCATATACCAAGTGCCTGCACTCATAGGTCCTAAAGACCATGCGTTATCACCTGAATCTAGAGGGGCGGATACTAGCCCAAGCACTATCGGATCAAAAAGTCAATGATCATCATAACTCAGGCCAAATTGCCTAGTGCATGCGTCACCTCAATGTCAATACCACTCATTCCAATGGGGACCTGGCGTAGGTGTCACCTCAATATCAATATCAATATCAATATCAATACGGTTCTATAGCCCGAGTTTAGTCATTACTCCTCTCAAGTCACAATATGTCAATATCTCACAGTATCAAGAATCAATAAACTGCACAAATATACCAGCATGCCAAAAATAACTCAACACCATAGTACTCAAGTAAGGAAACCTACAACAAGTGAGATAACTGGTAAGAAGTACACATTAATGATGATATAACACGCATATATAATATCATGACTAAAGAAAGTACGACTACATCAAGGAAAACAACTCAATATAGAAATATAGCGCTATCATGTCTCTAAAAGATGAGCACATAGCCTAGTCATGATTTCTAGAATGAAAAATAGCTCAGGTAATCATACAAGTAAAGAAAATACGGTAACACAAAGGCACGATAACAAGACAAGGCACAATCGCCTAAGGTCTACCCGGATCATGAATAACCACAGTCTACACAAACACGCTCATCACCACGTACATGCATCAACCCCCCCCCCCCCCAAACACATAGCAAGAACTGAAATCTATGGGGAAAATACCGTCAAGCTAACTCTAGGCGAGATACTTACTTCAAAGCGCGAGAATGGATACTCCAAAAAGTCGTTGACTCTCAAAACGGCCTCCGAACAGGTCGAATCTAGCAAAAAACTCAATAACATTAAGCAAGGCTATAAAAATTGATTGAAATTAATAAGGCTCCACTCTTGATAAAATTTGAAAAATTTAACCAAAAAGTCAACCTAGACCCGCCTCCCGAAACCAAACAAAAGTCACAAATCTTGATCACTCATTCGAATACGAGTACAAATATACATGTTTCATCCAAATCCGACAATAAATCGGGGTTCAAATACCAATAATTATTCCCCCTTAGATTTCATCAACCAAAGGCCCAAAATCAAAGATGGAATCATGAAATAAAATAAAATCCAAGTCATAAATACTTATCCCAATCCAAGTGGTGAATATCGCCTAAAGATTTTCCCTAATCGGAGCTACCAATCTCAAAATATGATAATGAAGCTAGCCCTCAATAACATATACTCTTCCCTGTTATTTCGCTTATGCGACCCACATAGCGACTTTTGTGCAATCGCTTTTGCCACAAAAAGCTCACTTATTCAGGTTCCACTTAAAAACCTGGGCTCTTGCACTTGTAGACCTTTCTCCACTTTTACAGTTTTACTCGTGTGGACAAATGTCGCACTTGCGCACAAGACACCGCAACTGCAGAATTCCCTGTCTAGCCCAAACTTTGCTTTTGCGTCATCCTGTCCGCTCTTGCGAACTCGCACCAACGGTCCAAACCACGCAGGTGCGAAAGCACCAGAACCTAATTGTCTTCAAACTTCAAAATGAGCTAAGATACTTCTGAAACTCAACCGAACACCTCGGGATCCCGTCCAAACATAATAACTAGTCCCAAAACATAACACTGTCCTGCTAAGGTTTCAACCCCCACAAAATAATATCAAAACCACAAATCGCACCTTAATTCAAGTTTAATTAACTAATCAAACTTCCAACTTTCATAACTAATGTCGAACCGCGTCTAACCAATTCGGAATGACCTCAAATTTTGTACAAAAATCCCAAATGGCATATAGAACCTATTCCAACTCCCGGAACAACAATAAGAATTGGATAACATCAAAGTCAACTTCATCTTAAACCTTCAACTTTACAACTTTCGAAAATAAGAGCAAAACTAGCCTAGGTGTCACCTCGAACCATGGGGAGCAGGATCGGTGCTCAACCACATCCCATAGCTTGTCTACAGAGCATCGAAATGAAACACAAAAGTATTATGAAAGTGTCGGTGATAAGGCCCCGTGTATACCTCGAAAGTGATGTACAAGAAGGCAAACAACATATGGGGCCCAGTGTAGAGTCGGGCTCACCAAAATCTACTGAGTGAAGGGTATGCTGCTATCAAGGATAAATGTCGCCTAGTGGGGTACCACCTGCATCCACTAAAGATGCATCCTCCCCACCAAAAGGGATATTAGTTCATTTGAAATATTACTAGTATGTAAAGAAAAATGCCCTAACATGGAATGGAACTCCATCTTAAGAAGAGAGAAATAAGGAGGCATTAATAAGGATCAATAGTATTTAAATGTCAAGTTAAAACATGATCAACATTCAAATAAGCATTAGCAATTTTTAATTAAGAGATCAATAGTTACCGACACACCACCATGCACGTGGAATGGAGTTCGATCTCGGCCCTATTGGCTAGGCCATCTCACCCCAATATATGTGGGTTGACATAGAAGTATGAAACCACCACCATGTACGCGGCATGGCATCTGATCTCTGCCCCGCTGGCTATCTCGTCTCACCACAATGTCGTGTGGGTAATCATGGTCTTTTCTAGCTATAAACTCGTGCCAATCAATGAGAATAATCTCTATATAATATAATGGGGATTCACCCCTCAATCAACTCCTACACCGGCACGTATAGTTTCGGGCGTATGCATTTATAACTCAACCTTCCTTGGTGACCTAACAATACTCACAAAAACTCTTTCGATATAAAAGAAATATATTCATCCCATAGCTTCTCATTAAATCATTCATTTCATTGTCACTCTTGGACATACACAATAATCTTCATTTTTGGCATGATGGTCGCATTTCATATTTCACACCTTCATTCCATTACTAGCCATGGATCAACATAAAGCATTTAAAGTTGTTTAAAACATTGGGAATATTATAGTTCCAAACCAGAAGTACATAAGAGCTCAAAAAAGACATTGGAAATAATTACAAAAGGAGAGCAAACTGATTTTAATGGAATCATGTATTGAAGTCATAAGCGGTTGATAAATCAATCATACTTGAAGTACTTCAAAAGAGAGAACATGTTATAATGAAAGAGATAAAAATATGACTTGGGTAGATAAACATTCGATGCATCAATTATTTGTGGCAATTTGTTACAATAAGAATAGGTCCTTGGACAAGCCATGCTTGGAATTTATACAGAGATAGTGGAATCCAATTCTAAGAAGGGGATTTAACAAACATACCATAATTGAGCTTCTTTAGAATTACTACAACGTTTCACTACTTTTAGAAACTTCAATCTATAGAAACATAATCAAATTGAACTATTATTAGGAAGGGGTTCATAGTCTAGGTAATATAAGAATTTCATCAAACACATAGTTTGCACTTCACCACAACTCCTTACAATGGGATTTCTTCACCCCAACACCAATCCTTAAGTCAATAATTCACCAATAATAGTTCAACAACCTTCATCGGCACATGCATGCCCAACGACCAACTTTTCAACTCAAGAATCACACCACACATTCTCACATACAAACCAGATTCAAAATTAAGGGCTTATGGCTTTCAATCACCACCCCATATGCCAACATAAAAATTATACTCATAAACTCATTATAGACCCTTACATGTGAGCTAGAGATAAAGTCTTACCTGTTTAGTAGAAGACGTTGTGAGTTTTCCCTTTTTAATCACGAAGGATTGAGCAAAATATTGAGGTGTGAAAATATTAGAACTCTCTCCTTCTCTCTCTATGTACCACCTTCTCAAACAAATCTAATTTTTCTCTAAAAAATTACCCCTTAAGTTTCTTCAATAAAATAGGGTTGGGTTAGAAAATTTTCATAAATAACCCTCAATGCAAAACATGCAATCGCGGAATGCACCACAAAAAGGATATGACGTCGATGAAATACCCTTCAAAATTCAGGTTGGGTCTAGTTAGGTCCGCAAGAAATTCTCGGTTCGCGGAACGATTCTACTGTCGCACATTGGACCGCGAAATCTCCCTCCAAAAACATCTCATGCAAACTATGCGACGGATATGCGGTCCGCGGAATTGTTATGTGGTCTGCATAATCCACCGTGAAATGACCCTCAAAATTTAGTTGATTCTGACTCATTTTGCGATAATTCTACGGCTAGCGGAACAAATCCGCAGTTGCAAAATGGACCACAAAATTGACATTTTCTGCAAATTTTTCTACCAACTCCACGATGCATTGCAAGTCAAAAAAGTTCATACCATCTTCAATCCTCCAAGTACATTAGCTTACATTGGTACCATAAAAACTTAAATCCTTGGTGAAGTCTTGTAGGACCTCACACTAGGAACCTCCAAATTCAAATTCGGGCATATGCCTTACTCCAAATTTACCATACCAACCTATTGGGACCATGAAATCATCAATCCGAAATTTACACAAAAGTCAAACATCAATCAACTCTCATATTATATGCTTCCAACCTTGGAACAATGTCTTCCAATTTACTCCAAAACCTTCTCGAAACCAAATCATCCAGCCATGCAAGTCACAAAACAACAAAGAAGAATACGAGAAGCATCAAATAGGGGAAAGAGGATCAAATACATAAAATTATTGGTTGTGTCATTACTGACTATATGTTAGGAACCCGTATAGTGCTGAGATTATGCTTACTTGATGATTTACCTGTGAATTTATTGATTTTGGTATTGTCACTTGTCATGCAGGCCTAGAGACCTCTCTTCCTCATGATAATTGATACTCTATATCCTGAAATTGATGCCTTAACTGATTTGTTTGGAAAGTATGCATCTTTCCCTGTTTACGTGAGTAAGTTAAACTTGCTATTCTTGGGTTGCTTTTTCTTTTGCTATTATTATTATGATAATGCTATTGTTATTGTTGGATGTTTAAAGTAAGTAGTGTACTTTGCCAATCTCTTCACTATATTCAAAACGAGGTTAGGCTTGCTACTTACAGAGTATGTGGGGTCAGTTGTACTCATGCTACACTCTACACTTTATGAGCATATCCAGGTGATGCTGATAAAGTTAATTGCTAGAGAGCCGTACTAGTACCTGTTGGGGATTTCAAGGTAGCTCTGATGTTCCGTTCGCACGCCTTGGTGTCCCCTTGCAATACTTTTGTTATTATTATTTATGTACTTCTGACAATATCGTATTGTTATTCAGAATGTTGTAATTATTTATTCTATAGCGTTCATGCACTCGTTGATACTAGATTCTGGGATGGTATTTCAGATATATCGCTATTTGGCTTCACTTATTTATCATATTCTGCTTTTGATATTATTTCTTACTGTTAGTAGTTTATCTCTGCATATTGAATGTTGGCTTGCCTAGTAAGCACGGTTAGGCGCAATCATGGTCTCATTGAGATTTGGGGTGGTGACACCAGGTCGTCGGGACTTACAATGCTAGGGGAGGAGACGAGCTCTAAAGCCAGCTCGTGATGGGTTCGCGACGCAGTGAACCTAGACGAGTTTCTTTAGTATCTGAAATTTCGGCTTCTGGCTATATAACCCATTTCGTACATGCACTTTATTTTCACATTATGCGAGCTACTGAACACGAATTTGGAAGAGTTTTAAAGCAGATATAATCTACATCATTGGGTAAGAAATATTAATCTATATATATAATTATTACTTTGATCTATCATCAATTTTACCTATAATAAAGGAATCTAAAAGAGAAAAAGAGGATTTTTTTGCTTGAAAGTAAAGAATCTTTTTTTAAGGATTTTAAACACCGATTTTGGACTCGAAAATAGGAACTAATCACATATTTGAATTCTTTATGGGTCAACATAATTAAACTTTTGTTCTGGATTTAACTATGTGGTTCAGGGTTGACTTTTTATTCACATTTGAGGTTTGCTTAAAGGTTTGAATTTAACATTTGGAATTGACTTATATGACATATATGACTTAAAGATTGTTATAGAAGGACAAAGTCCATGGTACACTTAAAGCGTATAGACAAATCGGATTCAAATAAATTTCTTGATAAAGAGGATGAGCAAATGATCAAAAATGATCATAATAAAGGAGGCAAGTGATCTAGAAGATCACATGACATAACACTTCATAAAATCTCAGGAGAGATTCAGGTACCTGAATATATTAATGAAGAGATGTCTATGTTATGTCTTTATGAACAAATATTGGAACCGATATAAAATGCTCGTCGGCGACATCTATCATAGCACTAAGTATAGATGTGGATCTTAAGTTTGTCGAATACAGACACAACAATATTGGCCAAATAGAAGAGACGCAATTCGAATAGAATTGGTTTCATATGAAAGACAAATATTTGGACCTGCAGTTCAAGCACTTGAAAATATAAAGTCAATGATATGTGCAATCAATTTTCGATATCTTATTTGTCTAGCATGACATGAAAACTTGATGCAAATCTAAAGTCCATTATATGACTTATATGACAATCCTTGAAGGATTTAAATCGCTTAAAGCATATACAATTTTTGGTCATAAAGTACCACATTATAAGTGAAATTTGTGCACATTTGTATCTTGCTATAACTATAAGCATGATAATGTAATATCGAGGATTTTCAAGGTGCAACATATTCATTGTAGTTAATATGGATGATTTATTCATTAAATCTCTACCGATGTCAACCTCCAAGAAGCTAGTGCAAAAGATTTGGATGTGAAGCTCAAGGATGTGAATTGATACTCTCATCAGGGGGAGTTAATACGCGTTGTACTCTTTTTCCCTTACGAGGTTTTGTCCCACTGGGTTTTCCTTGCAAGGTTTTTAACGAGGCAACCAAAAGGCGTATTGTTATACATGTGTACTCTTTTTTCTTTACTAGAATTTTTTTCCCACTGAGTTTTATTTTAGTTAAGGTTTTAACGAGGCACATTATTTGTTGAATAGATATTCAAGGGGGAGTGTTATAAATAGAATTCTATTTATGGTTAATGTCTATATTTTAGAGAGATTCTAGGGTTTGTTACTTGGTGGCTAAGTCACTTTTTCCCTATAAATAGATAAGTCTTATCCCGTTATAAATCATCCCAAAATCCAATAAGAATTTCCTCTCTCTTTCTCTGCAATATTGTTCTTGTTCTTTTATCGTTTCATAACAATTTTTAATTTATACGACTACTTGAACATTCTTATTCATGATGGGGATTATGTCGTTCACTTTTGATACCTTATTTGGACATGATGGGCTAACTGTACATTGGAATACATGTTATAGCAGTAGTCATACACAGTACACGTGCATATATTCTTGCATGCTTATCTCTATATCCATATGCATTTTAAAGATAACTCATATGCTATCGCATGTTAAAATTTACGAATAATATAAAATAAAAAAAATACACTACAAGTATATATAACTTAAATCATTTTCTATATGAAAACGTGATATTGGTTCCTAACAATCAATATGAAGTAATCCTATTCAGTTTTTTTCCATACTTGAGAAGAAGTTTTTTTAGGCGTTTTCTTTATGTGTAGAATGAGCATGAGTGTAGAATAAAGTATTATCCCAAGCGTGAGCAGGCATTGTTTTCAAAACAGGAAACTAAATGATTATCATTAGCTTTTACAAAATCAAAAGCGCAATTTGGTAAAAGAACATTTATTTATTTTTATTTTTTATACTATGGCCATATTTGGCAATTGGCATGTTTGTTAGATCACCAAAATTTAATTTTGAACCACCTATATAAAGACAGAGAAATAAACATATCACGAGCAAAAGCCAACTTATACAAAGCAAAATCACCTTGTGTGTTCATTCTCAAAATGAATTACCTTCACCTATTTGTTTTTATCTCTTTTCTTTTTCTTATCAATACATCAATAGTAATTGATGCCATCCAACTTGAGAGACCTTCCACAAAATCGATTAAAGTCAAAGAGATCTTTCATTATTTGACACAGTTGAAAACTTCAAGACACTTCAGGTCATCCATGAGAGAAGCTCCTGATGGACCAAACCCACTGCACCATGAATCCATGACACCCAAGCACAACCGTAAAACAAGGAGTTAGCTTATAGAGGAAAAAAGATGAGGACAAGAGAGAGAAACATTATCTCATAAATTGAATCAATACGAGATTTATAATAAATTTTTCTTTGGTGTTTGTTACGTGCTTTCGCTTTATTGCTTATCGAATTATTAAAATTTTGGATTATTGTATGTTTTTATCTATAATATTGAATTCAAGTGATACTACTTATGCTACTTAATTTTACTATATGTACTTTTGGAATTATTCTTATTGCTCAAGGCATTAAAGCTATCATATTCAACACTCTCTAAATTTGGGGAACTAAACCATTTTCGATGAAAATATTCAAAATCGCTTCTAAATTCTAGAGAGCTGGTAACAATAAGCGTAAAGAAATGTTTTAGATCTATAAAGGGGCTACTTTTCATGTGTAAGTACTAGTATTTCTAGTTCAATTTCTTTAAAAATGAGGATGCATGTAAGCAATTCAAGACTAATGGCGGTAAATAAGTGGGTCGGGTCAAATTTGAAATGGGTTAAAAACAGATTGAACAAAAAATGATCTAAAATCTTATTATCCAGCTATATTTGAGGCGAACGTAGAATGAGTTGAGTCACAATTGGCGGGTTGAGTCATTTACGGGTGATGACATGTAACTCAATAAATCAAAATCATGCTTGAAGACAATAAATGATAATAAATCTAATGAGATATCATATATATACTGATAATATGAGAGCTAATTAAAATGAGGAATACTCAAATTACACCCCAAGACTAGTGATACGATGTCATGGGCTACTTAAGAATACAATACAATGTTTTCGCAACATACATCATTGGTTGAGTACGTAGAAATAATGTTAATATAACAAAGATGAAGATTCAAAGGTACCGCGGATCCAAGCAAAATAGCTCACTCTCCAGTGTCCAAGTTAACTCCTAAGTAGTCTCCTAGGCTCCAGTAGTGCCAAGGTCAATATTTCAATAAAAATATGTAGAAATGTTGTATGAGGGCAGCAACACGTAACCGTAAGTGTCATTGATAGTCCTCAACAAAGTAGTGGCGCGGATTGTCAAAACACTTGCGGTTGGTTTCCCAAGTACACGCAAGTATACGTGGTCGTCAAGTAATAAAGTGACTCAAATGTCAGATGTCGAACCTACAGAGATTTATTTCAATTGTCAACTAAGCAAACTAAAATCAATTAATTGTCCAAGATATTTAAGAGTGATATTTTTTTATTAATCTATTCCGGAAATTAATCAAGTAACAACTAAATTATCAAGTATGCAAATGTGTATGATGCGATTTTACTTAAGAGGAAATTAAAATTCCAGGGTTGTGGTTGGTTTATCAATCATATTAAGTTCAATAATCACACTCGTTAATCCAGAGTATCTGTGGTTGCTAATTAACCGGATCGTTTATATGAATAGCATGTTCCCACAATACTACTCGCCTATATTCCTATTGTATTGAGTCTATCATGAACGAATATAATAAGGCATTCAATTAAGCAAGACTATTAGGTATATTCCTATCCTAACCGTGAAATCTTCCCCCGAGCCACATGTTCTGTAACGACCCGGTCCGTCGTTACGCAGTATACGCATCTATTCCCTTATTTCTGTCTTGTAGTAGCTCGGTTAGACTGTTCATGAAGTGTTGGGGTTGGTTGGTTCGGGTTCGGAGTGAAAATAGAGTGGATTGAGACACTTAGTCTCTAACAAGAGCTTTAGAGTTGGAAAAGTCAACCTGGAGTTGACTTATTGGTCAACGACCTCGTAATGCGGATTTTATGGTTCGGATAGCTTCGTTAGATGATTTGGGACTTAGGAGTGTGTTCAGAATATTTTTAGGGTGCCCGGTGTAGACTTAGACTTGAATTGGCGAAGTTAGTATTTTGGCGAATTACGGTTGATAGGCGAGATTTTGATCTGAGGGTCGGAATGCGATTCCGAGAGTTGCTGTAGCTTCGTTAGGTCATTTTGGACTTGCCCGCAAAATTTCAGGTCATTCGGAGATGGTTTGGTTGGGTTTTTGATCAAATGCGTGTTTCGGAAGTTTTTGGAAATCATAGGCTTGAATTGGATGAGAATTTATGGTTTTGATGTTGTTTTTGGTGTTTTAATGGCTCGACTAAGTTTGAATAACCATGTTTGATATGTTGGTATGTTTGGTTGGGGTCCCGAGGGGCTCGGGTTTGATTTCGGGCGTTAAACGGAGAATTTGGAACTTGAAATGCAGCTGAAGCTGCTACTGTTGGTGCGATCGCACCTGCGATGCTTGGGCCGCAGGTGTGGACATCGCAGGCGCGAGAGTGAAGGCGCAGGGGCGGAATTCGTCGCAGGTGCGGGAAGGGTATCGCAGGCGCGAAGTCTGGGAGGTTAAGTGATTTTTGCAGGTGCGGTTAAAATGTCGCACCTGCGGAGTCGCAGGTGCGAGAAAAGCACTGCTGTTGCGGAAATGCCTGGGCAGAACCTATAAAAGGGCAGCCTTCGCGAAATTTGTCTTCTTTCACCATTTTTACACAAGGGTTGGAGGTTTTGAAGGGGTTTGAAGAGGGATTTCGTTGTTTCTTCAAGGAGGTAAGTTTCTTGGACTCAAAACTC
>ML282738.1:80870-92478 GCA_005239495.1 Nicotiana undulata | reverse complement strand
ATGAATTAGGAAGAGGAGATTCTCAAAGAACGGAAGAAATTGACATGCGGAGGGTTAGGGAATCACTTACCTGAGTTTCTAGGCCGAAATACCCGTTCTGGAGCTCTTGGGGTCGTCAAAATTGGAGGAAATATGATTTTTGGGAAAAGAATTCACGACATGGGCTTTTTAATAGGACTGCCCAGCTGTTTCCGCACCTACGACCTTTGGATCGCAGGTGCGGACTCGCACCTGAAGAATAAAGGGTCTCGCCTGCGGAAAAAGTCCTGGGCACTGGGGGATTTCTCGCACCTGTGGACCTTGGATTGTAGGTGCGGACTCGCACCTGCGGGAAATTGGCCGCACCTGCGATGGCCTGGGCCCCTGGGGAAGGTCGCGTCTGCGGCCTTTTGTTCGCGCCTGCGGAGCCGTGCCTGCGGAGAAAAGGTCGCTCCTGCAGAAGGAGCTGCAACTGCGAAGGTATTTTCGCTGGTGCGAACCTCACGCCTGCGGCTCATGGACCGCAGGTGCGGTCACACCAGTAAATTCCCACCAGCTATGAGTTTTGCTGGTTTTTGACCCCGAACGGGGTCCGGGAGACCTCTAGGCCCACCCGAGCCCTCGACAAATTATACCAACGAGTCCCAAATCACATGACGGGCTCGCTCGAGCTCCCAGAACACTAAAAACATCATTCAAACCAAGAATCACTCTCCAAAACCCCTTAGATCAAACTTAGGATTTCAAGAAAATCAAATGGCTCCTCAATACGCCGAACGGGTCTATACTGCTCGGAATGACCCCAAATTTTGCGGACAAGTCATAAATGACTATACGGAACTATTTCCAGTTCCGGAATTCCATTCAGACCATGATATCATGAGGTCCAATTCCAGGCTAAATTCCAAATCTTATGAAATCCTGAATTCCGATTCAAGTGCCGAAACACTCCCGGGTCATCATAAACCCGAGGCGAACACACTCCCAAGTCCGAAAGCATCATCCGGAGCTACTGGAGCTGTCAGAACTCGATTCCGAGGTCGTTTGCTCAAAATGTTGCTCGGAACCAAAATTAGCCAAATAGGCTAGCCTACAGGAACCAAGTGTTCCTGAACTGGCCAAATCACTTCCGAATCCTGAACTACCTGCCCACACAAGTCATAAGGCACGAGTAGCCGCTATGGAAAGAGTCATTCGTAGGAACAGAGTCCCAACACACTAAACGACTGGCTGGGTCGTTACAATTGTCCCCAAAATATTATCACATACATTTTTCTCAATATGCATCACATCTAAATTATGTCGCAACAATAGAGTTTTTCAATAGGGAAGATCAAAGAAAATAGTTTTCTTATTCCAGTTATCACTCCTAATCTCATGCGATATCTTAATCTTCTTCTTTGGATCCTTTGTGAGTGGTAAACCATCTAAATCAACAACTTGATCAAGTATATCCTCACCAGATAAAATTTCAGGTGGTAGTCTTCGCTCCTTAGTGCCATCAAATGACTTTTTATCATTCCTCTATTTGTGATCAAGAGGAAGAAAGCGTCTATAACCCATATAACACTGCTTTTTATCATTTTCTAACCTAATCGATGATGTTCTTTATTGCAACATGGGCAAGCCAATTTTCCTTTTGTACTCCATCCAGATAAGTTTGCATAAGCGGGGAAGTCATTAATGGTCCATAATAAAGCTACATGTAACATAAATTTCTGTCTAGTTGACGCATCAAAGGTCTCCACTCCAGTTTCCCATAATTCCTTTAATTCATCCATCAAAGGCTGAAGATAAACATCAATTGCGTCTCCTGGACTTTCAGGACCAGGAATAAGCGTCGACAAAATAAAATTCTCTTGCTTCATGCATAGCCAAGGTGGTAAATTATAAGGAATAAGTACAACAGGCCAAATGCTATACGGAGTTCTAGAACTTCCAAATGGTTGAAAACCGTCACTAGCAAGTCCAAGTCGAACATTACGAGGTTCAGCGGCGAAAGATTGGTGAAGTTCATCAAACTTTTTCCATGCCATTGAGTCAGCTGGATGCCTCATTATTCCATCGTCAACTCTTTTGTCATGATGCCATGTCATTAAAGATGATATCTTTGAGGACATAAACAACCTTTGGAGTCTTGGCTTTAAGGGGAAATAACGTAAAATCTTGTGCGCTATCTTTTTCCCACTCTTAAATTTAGTTTCTCCACTATGTTTATCCTTTTTCCATCTAGACGCTCCACAAACTTTGCAAGATTCAAGAAGCATGTCATCCTTCCAAAATAACATGCAACTATTCTTACACGCATTAATCTTCCTGTAAGAAAGTCCAAGATCCCGAATTATCTTCTTTGCCTCATAATATGAATCTGGCAAGTTTGATTCATCAGGCAATAGATCTTCCTTCAACATCTTCAACAACATTGTAAATGATTCATGACTCCAACGCCCAATACTTTTGATATGAAGCAATTTAACCATAGTAGAAAGTTTAGAAACTTTTGAATTTTGGTACAATGGTTGCTCAAAATCCTTTAAAATCCTATAGAATTTTTTCGCTTCAAGATTTGGTTCCTCCTCAAGAAAATCATCACCGTCAATATTCGTATTTTCTGCATCAAAATCAGGGTATAAATCTCTTAGTATCCCATGTATTTCATCCTCAACATCAGCTTCTTCGATGTCATCATCTTCTACATCTTCTGGAGTTGATTGTGGCTCACCTAACTTTTCCCCGTGGTGATACCAAAAAGTATAATTTTGAATTATTCCATGTACTATTAAATGTGACTTAACCATCTCACGTGTTCCCGAAGATGTATTAAAATATTTGATACACGGACAACGTATTACACGCGCTTCACTTAATCTTGTAAAAGCAAAATCCAAAAAACTCTCCACCCCAAGCTTGTAACCATTACCAAGTCGGTCATGGGTAAGTTCCATCCATTTCTTATCAGGTGCTATAATCTGTTGCATGTATAATATATATGTATATCTATGATTAAAATAATGTATTAGCCAGAAGTAAATATTTATTCAACAAGTCAACAAATAAGCAAACACTTCAACTTATATGTCGTACAAATGTATACTAAAGCAAAATCGATAATAAATTATCGTATTGTCTTTTGAATGCCTAATTCATATCGAAAAAGTCATAAGCCAAACTCTAATAACCTAAAAAAGCTTGTAAAAGTTTTCCATTAACAAGTCTACAATAACAAAAATATAGACACACAATAATTGAAAGGTGATACAAGCAGGAGAAATATTGAGTATTTACTTCATTTTATCAATTCACTAAGGCACAATGACTTAATCAACAACAACAACATACCTAGTATAATATCACTAGTGGGGTGTGAGGAGAGTAGAGTGTGCGCAGACCTTACCCCTACCCCGAAAAGGATAGAGAGGCTGTTTCCGAGAGACTCTTGGCTCAACAGCAGATACATTAATATCAGAAAAGAAACAAGAGATGAAGTATAAGATTACCATTTACAATAAAAAAGTATTCTTATTAACAGAGATGATAGCCTATGATTGACTTTTATCCTTTCTTTTTGAATTTTGCAATAATCTTAAACACTTTACCCTAGGCTAATAGATTTGATGTCTTTGAATTATTCCAAAAATTCCAAATTGTACGAGTATTTGGTCGCTATGCCCAAACCCTTCAACAGAAAACACTATACTAGTACCCATTTCAGTCGATGCCTAAAACTATCCAAGACTGTAATGAAACGATCCCCACAACAAACCAGAAGAATAGATAAACATATTTAACACCATGAGACAAAGCCAGTCAAGAAGAGAGGAAAAAAAGAAAGAAATAGGAAACTAGGCTTACTCGCTGGCCACTCTGCAAGAGTAGGATTTTCCCAACTAAGTCCAGCTGCCTTACGAGGTATAACTTTCTTCTTGGCCTCAGCTTTGTGCTCAATTTCGCTGCTCACAAGTACAACTTTCACAGTTTCAAGTGCTTTAGGTGTGATTGTTTGCGCGTCTCTTTGGAATAACTGTTGATCCTGTCGACAATATTACCCACATTACAAACATGACAAAACAAAATATACCTTCTTTTTTCAGAACAAGATCGCTTGCTAAACATGACAAAGCTACATAGCACAAAAGCCTTGTGCAAATACTTCTATGGAGATTTTCTTCTGGTCTCCTCATAAAAGGAAACTAACAACCTTATAATTGGTGTCATGATTTTTTGTAACATAACATTGGTACCGAGGTTCGAAAGCTCAACTAGTTTCACGAGAATACTCAACCCACTTCATTGACCACTATGTTACACCCTTGGGTGCACATCATGATATTTTATCACGGACATACACATAAATAGATGCAGATATACTCTCAACAAGAAAGCAAGCAACAATCATAGAAAACTCTTACAAATGTACATGCAAAATTCTAAAAAACAAACATCAAAATAACCACGAACCAAGCAACAACGGAGAAAATTACTTACATAATTATATTAAAGCTATTAATCAATTAAAACTTTTTTTACGGACATTAGCATGACTATCGCAATCAGAATGAAAGGAATGAAAATCAAATTGTAATTTTGACATTGTTAGAATACACACGATGCAAAATTCATCTATAAAAGTTCATAATTTACATATCTTCCTTTTCCTTTTTTGCCATCAATATTTGTCGATACTTAAAATTGCTTACTCTTTTAATTTTGTCGCCTACACATACTCACACATATAGAAGCCGATATAATATAAACAAGCAACCTGGCCTAACAAAAGAATATTATCTCAATTAAGTCATAAATCAATCTAATTTGTGCGGAAACATTGGGCACAAAATGGAAAAATTGGCCAGAATTTTTTTGAAAAAAATTCGCCAGCATTTCGGCGCTTTTTGGACGTTTAGAAAGAAAAAGAAAAAGAAAAAGAAAAAGAAGAAGAAGAAGAAGAATAAAAATCAAAAGTGCAGAACATACCTCTCGCTTCTTCTCGCTTTTTACAGAGAAGCGGTCGCTTTTCTTACCCGAGTCGCTTTTGATGCCTGAAGGTATGGACGAGTAACAACACAGTAAGCATCGAGACTCAGTTTTAGTTTATCCCACTCTATAGAACAAGTATGAGTTCTGCTTAATATTTAAAAAAACATCAGAACCTTCGTAGAAACAAGTAGAACATATACCAAGATTTCATCTTAATTTCAATAAACACTTAGGATACAACCAAGGAAAGTGAAAAATAACTTAAACGATCAGCTGATAAACTTTGCTTATCCACCAATCAAACGAACACAGAACCTTCAAACTAGCAACAACAGCAGCAAAAGAAAACAACAACAGTGCAGCAGCCACATTTACTCCAGAAAACTTGAAGAACCAAAACTACCTGGAGTTTTTAAAATTACTCCAGATGCTTACCTCTTTCTTTTGTAGTAGTCTAATGTCCCTTAGGTTACAAAAAATCTGTCCAAAAGGGAGAAAATGATTGTCCTTTTTCAGACACAAAAAACACAACAACTATATATATGTACCATAATCTGATAGCCCGTATACTTTCAAGAAAATGAAATCAAATACTGACGGACTAAACCAACCAGTTTAGAAAAGTATGAGAACCCATATACAACCTACAACTTGATTTTTAATACTAATTAAATCAGTAACTAAAAACAATATTAAGGCCTATTGTAAAACAAATATCCGGTCACTAACTTCCATGCTTTGTTAGTATTGAAGTATTTGAAAAGAAGAAAAGATTGTGAATATTAATTGGTGTTTTTTGTTTCTCCTTTTTTCTTTTCGTCTAACATCTTTCTCGCTCCAAGTTCTTTCTTCTTTTTGGTCCATTAAGATTTCTGCCATAATTTTAACATCACCCTAGGAAAACATACAAGTCGTTGTAGTATAGTGGTGAGTGTTCCCGCCTGTCACACGGGTGACCGGGTTCGATCCCCGGCAACATCGCTTCCCTTTTTTTTCTTTTTAGAAAAAAGAAGAAGAAAGAAAACGTAGGAATACATGATATCCTTAGCTATTTTTATAAGCTTGGGAAAAAAAGAAATTCAACATTGTCATATGTTTCAAACAACAGATTTACAGAAAGAAATAAGCGGGTTATATGGCAGATTATTTAGTTGATGTTGTATTTTACCAAGTCTGGATTAATATATACATTCTCATGTTGTTGTATTTCTCTTTAACTTGATGGACAATGATTTAACTTCTCTCTGTTCTGGTTTCTGGTCTTTCACTGGGATCTTTGTATTTGAATTGGGTTAGAAAATTCATAGAAGTGTTATTCCAAAAGTCCATGACACGGAAACTGATATTTATATTGTCAGCGTATATTAGTTAAATCATACAAAAAATTTCAAATTATAACCTAGCTAGCAAAGTGGAGAAGCTGAATTATTCGAAAGTCTGGATACGTTTAGTGAGAAAAATGTACATTGTATCTGTAAATAGGTCTTACAGTCTTTATGAGTCAAACAGCACCAACCTTTGTGGTGCTATACCTCATTGAGATCCTAACTAATCAACTGTACAAAACGGATGTACAAGACGGATCTCTTGCTTTGATATGCAAAATTTTGAGACCTAAAAAAAAAAAGAAAATGATCTCAACTATATTCTTAAATCCTAAACTGAGAGGTGATGCTAATGAAGATGTCCTCTGAGCAGGGAATTGTGACACCACCCATAGGATGATTGAAGTCGAATTATTCCTTAGCTTGACTAAGCAAATCTTGAAATAAAAACCGGCTCAAATATGCTATGGGAATTACAAATCTCTTCCTCTGCTTCTCCCCAACATAAACATCAAAATAGCCCTTGGGAAGATCAAGGGATGTTGAGGACTTCTTGATTATACGAGGAACACATATAGCCATGAATTTTTATTTAAGATGATCAAATGATGAAAAGAAGAAATACTAAAATTGTGAAAGCTTTGAGTAGTTCTCTAGTCTTGTGGAGAGCTGTGGTGGTGTAAAACTTCTCAAAACATGTTTATATAAGCAAATGGAAAGTCATATGTCACGACCCGAAATCCCACCTTTCAGGTCGTGACTGCGTCTAACGTTGAACCCGCTAGACAAGCCAACGTATAGAACATTATTTCCTTAATAACACAACGTAACAGTATTTAAAACTATTAACCTTCAAACATTAACTGAAATAATTCGAATTCATTAATGTTCAATCTTTACCGAAAACATCCCACACCATTAACTTTCAAATCTTTACTGAACATCCCAAATCACATCAAACGTTTCACAGCAGGAAATTAATAATATTACCTCAACAACTCATAATGAAATGATAAGACAACAACAACGAACAATCCCAAAACCGGGGTGTCACAACCTCACGAACTATCTAAACTGAGTACTAATTACAAAGTCTGAAAAGAAGTATACAATTGTCTTGAAACTAGGAGAAAAAGTAAGACAATGAGGAATCCAAAAGCAGGAGAGACACCAAGGCCCACGAACGCCAGCGGGTATACCTTGAAGCTCTGGGTGGACTGAAGGTGACTCCCTCAATGCGGTCCACTGGGTCCGGATGCGTGATCTGCACAACATTAAGAAGTGCAGTGTAGCATCAGTACAACCGACCCCATGTACTGAGTAAGTGCCGAGCCTAACCTCGGCCGAAGTAGTGACGGGGCTAGACTTGACAATAGCGATAACCTGTCCCATTCTACAGCAGGTAACAGGGATCATACAAGACAAGGGATAAGCAAGCAAGTAAGGGATACGGGAGCAGTAAGGGGAAATAAGTGATGTGAAGCAGCATAGTTGACAGATAGAAGTAAACAAGGGAGACAATCTAACACAATAGCCAACAAAGCAAGTATAAATATCCGAAAGTAAACAATGGCACGACATCACCCTTCGTGCTTTTACTCTCTTCCTCACGATGCAATGTAATCGAATATCATGGCACGGCATCACCCTTCGTGCTTTTACTCTCTTCCTCACAATGCAATGTACAATGAATCATGGCACGGCATTAACCTTTGTGCTTATAAACAATAAAAGTCATGGCACGGCATTTACCTTCAGGCTTATAATCAATATGAATCATGGCACAACATCACCCTTCGTGCTTTACACTCTTCCTCATTATGCAATGTAATCAAATATCATGGCATGGTATCACCCTTCGTGCTTTAAACTCTTCCTCACCAAACAATAACAAATAACATGGCAAGGAGTACAACATAGTTGAAATAAGCAGTTCAAAACACCCGACAAGGGGGAAACATCAATTAGTAGCTCAAGAAATGCCCAGCAAGGGTCTCAGCTATAACCAATCACCTCAATCACATACTCTACACTTGTATTATCTTTCGTATCGATACTTCTCAAACTCAACAACCAATACTTTCAATCACGACTAAATTACAAAGTAAAGACAATCTCATAATATGTTAAACATGGAAGAAATACTGCAATTTCTATCAATTAGACTCACGGGCATGCTTGACACACACTGCATCGGTACTCGTGACCTTACCTATGCAATGAACATGATAATCACTTAGCACATAGCAATTAATACCTATTCCCTCACCAAAGTTAGGCAAGACACTTACCTCGGTCCAGAGTATAGTAATCAACTCTCTAAGACCGCCTTTCCTTTTGAATTCAACTCCGGAACTACAATATCTAAGCATAATTAACTTAAGTGTATCAATAATAACTCAATAACACCATCCCATAGCCTAAATACACAATTCCTACCATTCTTTCAAAATTACCAAAATTTGACCCCGGGCCTACGTGGTCTAAACTCGTGGTTCGGACCAAAACCCGATCACCCATAACCCCACGAGTTCAATTATGTAATTAGTTTTAGGATCACATCCCAAATTGAGGTTGAATCACCCAATTTTCCCAAAAACCTAACACTACCCAAAAACCCAATTTCCCACTTTGATTTCATGTTTTTAGGCCTAGATTCTAGTGATTAGTTGATGAAATTAAGAGAAAATGATCATAAGAACACTTACCTAGGGAGCTATGGAGGTTGGGGAGCTTGATTCTCGGTTATGGAGGTTTGGGGAAGAATAAAAGGGTGAAGAATGGCAAAAATCCCGTAAGGGTCTGCTTTGGGACTTAATAAAATAACTGGGCAAAATTAGCCTATGAAATCGCGGAGATAGGAATGCGATCGCACTGTGCATTGGACCAGCCCCCCACCCGGACACTTATACCCCTATGCGATCGCGCCCCTTGCTATGCGATCGCATAGAAGAACTGACTCTCCCCCTAAAACAAAGCTGTGCGATCGCGGGTCTATGTATGCGATCGCACTGAGTAGACACCATATATAAGAAACTCACTCAAAACACCAGATTTTTCAACCCTTTTTGCACTCCGACACCTACCCGAAACTCACCGAGCCCTCGGGGCTCCAAACCAAAAAAACACACGACTCCCAAAACATCATACGAGCTTGTTCATGCTTTTAACCCATCAAAATATCATCAAAACAATGAATTAAACTCAAAAATCTATAGAATTTTCTCAAACTTCATAAACTTCTAAATTTCCCATTTTTAATCCGAAGTAGTCATTTCAAGTCCGTTTTACACCAAATTTCACTGATATGTCACATAACATATAATAAACCTGTTCCGGGCTCCGGAACCATAATGCGGGCCCGGTAACACGGTTCTCACATAATAATTCATTTTCAAAATCCTTTATTATTTTCATAAAACAATTTTCTTTAAAAATTATTTCTCGGGCTTGGGATCTCGGAATTCGATTCCGGGCATACGCCCAAGTCCCATATTTTCCTACAGACCCTCCGGGACCGTCGCATCACGGGTCCGGGTCCGTTTACCAAAAATGTTGACCAAAGTCAATTTTATTCAATTATTCAATTCAAAAATCTCATTTTTGTCAAATTTTCACATGTAAGCTTCCTGGCTACCTGCCCGGCTGCACACGCATATCGAGGTAAGATTAGCGGAGGCTTTCGAGGACTCGGAACACAGATTTAGCTGGAATTACCTAGGATGACCTTTTGGGTCATCACAATCTCCATCTCTAAAACAAACGTTCGTCCTCGAACGGACATAGTAAAGTACCTGAGTCTGAGAAAAGCCTAGGATAACGACTCCTCATATCGGACTCGGACTCCCAAGTAGCTGCCTCGGCAGGCTGACCCCTCCACTGAACACGGACCGAATGGTAACTCTTCGACCTCAAATGGCTAACCTACGTATCTACTATAGCTATCGGCTCCTCCTCATAAGTCAGATCCTTGTCCAACTGGACACCGCTGAAGTCTAGAACATGAGATGGATCTGCAATATACCTACGGAGCATAGATACTTGGAACACTGGATGCACGACTGATAAATACGGTGGAAAGGCAAGTCTGTAGGCCACCTCTCCTACCTTGTCCAAAATCTCAAATGGACCAATATACCTAGGGCTCAACTTGCCCTTCTTTCCGAATCTCATCACGCCCTTCATAGGCGACACTCGAAGGAATACCTGGTCTCCTACCATGAAAGCCAAATCTCGAACTCTACGATCTGCATAACTCTTTTGCCTGGACTGAGCTGTACGAAGCCTATCCTGAATAATCTTCACCTTATCCAAGGCATCCTGGACTAACTCAGAACCCAATAATCTAGCCTCTCCGGGCTCAAACCATCCGACTGGAGACCGACATCGCCTACCATACAACGCCTCATACGGAGCCATCTAAATGCTCGACTGGTAACTGTTGTAGGAAAACTCTGCTAAAGGCAAGAACTGATCCTATGAACCACAAAAATCAATAACACATGCCCGCAACATATCCTCCAAAATCTGTTAGTGCGCTCGGACTGTCCGTCCGTCTGAGGATGAAATGTTGTGCTCAACTCGATCTGTGTGCCCAACTCTCGCTGGAATACTCTCCAGAAATGGGAGGTAAACTGAGTACCTCAGTCTGATATGATAGATAAGGGCACACCGTGCAATCTGACAATCTCTCTCATATAGATCTGAGCTAACTTCTCCGCTGAAGATGAAACTGCCACCGGAATGAAATGTGCTGACTTGGTCAGCCTATCCACCACAACCCATACTGCATCAACCATCCTCTGAGTCCGTGGAAGTCCAACTACAAAATCCATCGTGATACGCTCCCACTTCCACTCGGGAAGCTGAATCTGCTGCATCAAACCACCGGGTCTCTGGTGCTCATATTTAACCTGCTGACAATTCAAGCACCGAGCTACATAAGCCACAATATCCTTCTTCATTCTACGCCACCAATAATGCTGCCGCAAGTCTTGGTACATCTTTGCGGCGCACGGATGAATGGAATACCGGGAACTATGGGCCTCCTGCAATATCAACTCACGAATGTCGTCCACATCTGGATCACATATACAACCCTGCAATCTCAAAACTCCCTCAGCATCAACTGTGACTTTCTTGGCACGTCCGTGCCGAACTGCATATCTAAGAGCACACAAGTGACGATCATCATACTGCCTGGCGTGAATACGATCATACAATGAAGAACGAGCGACGGTATGGGCCAAAATACTGCCACTCTCAGAAAACTCCAACCTAACAAATCGGTTGGCTAACGCCTGAACATCCAAAGCCAAAGGTCGCTC
>ML282738.1:0-75563 GCA_005239495.1 Nicotiana undulata | reverse complement strand
ACTCAAACCCATAGCCTAAATACACAATTCCTACCATTCTTTCAAAATTACCAAAATTTGACCCCGGGCCCACGTGGTCGAAACTCGAGGTTCGGACCAAAACCCGATCACCCATAACCCCACGAGTTCAATTATGTAATTAGTTTCAGGATCCGACCCCAAATTGAGGTTGAATCACCCAATTTTCCCAAAAACCTAACATTACCCTAAAACCCAATTTCCCACTTTGATTTCATGTTTTTAGGCCTAGATTCTAGTGATTAGTTGATGAAATTAAGAGAAAATGATGATAAGAACACTTACCTAGGGAGCTATGGAGGTTGGGGAGCTTGATTCTCCGTTATGGAAGTTTAGGGAAGAAGAAAAAGGGTGAAGAATGGCAAAAATCTCGTAAGGGTCTGCTTTGGGACTTAATAAAATAACTGGGTAAAATTACCCTATGCGATCGCGGAGATAGGAATGCGATCGCATAGAGGAGGGACTAACAAGATCTTCGATCGCGGGTATGATAGTGCGATCGCACTATGCATTGGACCAGCCCCCCACCCGGACTCCTATACCCCTTTGCGATCGCGCCCCTTGCTATGCGATCACATAGAAGAACTGACTCTCCCCCTAACACAAAGTTGTGCGATCGCGGGTCTATGTATGCGATCGCACTGAGTAGACACCAGATATCAGAAACTCACTCAAAACACCAAATATTTCAACCCTTTTTGCACTCCGACACCTACCCGAAACTCACCCGAGCCCTCGGGGCTCAAAACCAAAAACACACACGACTCCCAAAACATCATACAAACTTGTTCATGCCTTTAACCCATCAAAATATCATCAAAAAAATGAATTAAACTCCAAAATCTATAAAATTTTCTCAAACTTCATAAACTTCTAAATTTCCCATTTTTAATCTGAAGTACGTTATTTCAAGTCCGTTTTACATCAAATTTCACAGATAAGTCACATAACATATAATAAATCTGTTCTGGGCTCCGGAACCATAATGCGGGCCCGGTAACATGGTTCTCACATAATAATTCATTTTCAAAATCCTTTATTATTTTCAGAAAACAATTTTCTTTAAAAATTAGTTTCTCGGGCTTGGGACCTCGGAATTCGATTCCGGGCATACGCCCAAGTCCCATACTTTCCTACGGACCCTCCGGGACTGTTGCATCACGGGTCCGGGTCCGGGTCCGGGTCTGGTTACCAAAAATATTGACCAAAGTCAACTTTATTCAATTATTCAATTTAAAAATCCCATTTTTATCAAATTTTCACATGTAAGCTTCCCGGCTACCTGCCCGGCTGCGCACACATATCGATGTGAGATGNTCTGAAAGCTTTGAGTAGTTTTCTAGTCTTGTGGAGAGCTGTGGTGGTGTAAAACTTCTCAAAACATGTTTATATAAGCAAATGGAAAGTCATAAAAGATCATTATTTTGTGGTGTAGAGCCATTTGGGTTGGGCATAAGTGAAAGACAATGACATACCAATAACCACATGGTCATGCCTTCCAACTAGTTGACATGATTGATTACTTTAGCTCATATAATTTCAATAACAATAGGTCCTACACCTTTTCTTATAGAATCAAATGCATACGAATGTATGGTCCCTTATGATGATTTATGTCTGGAACACTATCCTTCCATTAGGACTAAAACATACCCCATATACAAACTTTGTGTCAATTTAAGTAAGAACTACTCCTATAAGAGAAAACAAGTCAAGTATATCTCAAATTTCAGAGGTGAAGAGGTATTTGTTGCACTGTTGATTGACAATAACAGATGAAGTATCACATGGTTTTGCATATCCAACTCATTGTCAAGTATTTAGGATTTTAGGCCATTGTGCTTGAAGTACAACAGGCCCCATTGTTTTTCATGACAAGATAAAAAATACAGGATCTTTAGAAATCAAATTGATAACAACGGGTGATTGTCTTGTAATTATTCAGGTCCGTATCACTTGTTTTGCAATTAGAAACAAATTTACTAAAAATAAATTTACTGCAATATCTGACAATTTGTTTGGTCCCTCATGATATGGTAGGGTGTCGGGAGGATAGGATGCAAGCGGACCTTACTTCTACTCTTGGAAGGCATTTTTGTTTCGGTTAAACTCTCGGCTAAAGAAAATCCTATGTTATTTATTTGAAAAGCATAGAGATAAAAAACATACTAAATTTCACAATAGTTATTACTACAAGTTTAGCGACACAAATTCACCATTATAACTTGATGGACAAAAATGGTGAAAACAGGAAGAGTATAAATAGAGTGACGGAGAGAGAACAGAGGGAGGAGATTGAAAAAGAAGCCTACAAAAAGAGACGAAAAGCAGAAGGAAAAATCATTCAAATATACCATGCAAGCCCATCGTTACCCTCTCTCAAAATCCCAACACCTAATTTCATGTTTTCTCTTCCTATTGATTTACAAATTCATGCCAAAATCAGCTATTTCTCTGGACAAAATCACCTCAACATTAGCTCCAAAATAATCCCAAAAAAAACCCCCCAAAATGCAGCAATAAAAGGAAACTAAACCTCAGAAAAACTATCTCCAAAATGCCACCAACAATTCAGCCGAAAAAACAAGTTGAAAATCAGTCCAAAACATAAAACAACAAAATTAAAGGGTAGTTATAAGTTGAGTTTACCTTGAACGAGAAGCAGAACAAACGTAGATTCACCAGAAAAGATTATAAGCTAAGCCCCAACTTTTTGTGATTATCTGTTGAGTTTGCGCCCCAATTTCACCCCATATATATATATATATATATATATAGTCAAATTCATAACTTCTTCGCCGCTTGAGTAGTGCCAGTTGCAGTGAGAGCCCTATTTGTTCGGTGATTCTTTCCCTCATCTCTGGTGAAGTTTTTGTGCATGTTTTGGGCGATAAAAATTAGACAGAGAGATTGTAGGGATTTATTTTAGAATTTGGGGGTTTATGCGATCAGTTGGTTGAGAAAATAAAGGAGGGAATCAAATAAATATTAGCGCTTTTTTTATTTCACATTTTTCAGATTTAATGAGGGGATTGACACAATTTGTATGACCGGAAATAATCCCCTCGTAAAAATTACAATAAAAAATAACTTTAACGACCAGAATAAATATTGGTCACTATAAGTACACATATAACGACTGGATTAATTTCCTTTCGTGAAAAAGTGGTCGTTAAAGATCTATTTTCCTGTAGTGTCTAGCCAACTCGAAAAACCTCATCTCGTACTGGGTAACTAACAACTCTCCCTGACGTAACTGCTCAAACTTCCTGCGCTGCTCCTCTTTGTGGGACTGAGGAACATACTTCTCCAAAACGATCGTGGAAAATTGCTGCCAGGTGAGAGGTGCTGAACCAACCGGCCTACGCCTCTCGAATAACTCCCACCAAGTAAAAGCAGCACCCGCAAACTGAAATGTAACAAACGAGATCCCACTGGTCTCCAAAATACCCGCAGTACGTAGTATCCTCTGGCATTTATCCAGAAAACCTTGGGCATCCTCACTCTCTGTGCCACTGAAAGTCGGAGGCTTAAGTCTGCTAAACCTCTCCAGTCTACATTGCTCATCCTCGGGCATTGCTGGAACCACAAAATCCTAGACTAGGACAACCGGTTGGGCTGGGTCAACCCCCGGTGTCTGAATACTCTGTACAGCCTGCTCAGGTGTACGAGCAGCTGGAGTCTTATTGTCTCCCCCGGCCTGAGCTGCAGTGCCAGTAGTGGACATAGCAACTGCCTGAGCTAAATTGGAACACACCATTAATATCTGAGCCAGGGTCTCCTGAAGACCCGGAATAACAATATGCACAGCCGGTGCCTGAGCCTGTTCCGCTAGAGCGCCATCGGCGGGAACCTGATCCTGAACAATAGGGGGATCTTGTGGTACTACCCCGGCTGATGCCTGGGCTGGTCCCCTACCTCTACCACGGCCTCGACCCCTTGTGGGTCTGGCTGATGCCTGGTCGACCTGATCGGTATTGCGTGTCCACCATCTGTGAGAGAATGAAACAACGTAAGTTTAGATTTCAAGAATCAATATATTGGTACGAAAGAGTTCAAGAAAATAGAGATGTTTCCTAAAAGTTCTGCAGCCTCTCGAAAATAAGTACAGACGTCTCCGTACCGATCCGCAAGACTCTACTGAACCTGCTCATGACCGTTGAGTCCTATGTAACCTAGTGCTCTGATACCAACTTGTCACGACCCCAAATCCTGACAGGCCGTGATGGCGCCTATTGTGGAACTAGGCTAGCCAACCATCACTTTACTACGCATTTGTTCAATTATACGAGTTCACAATTTAACAATAAGCATGAAACCATAGCATCAATTAATATAATTAAGTCTTAGCGTTCCCATATTAGCCTAAACAAACCTCCCAAGAACTGGAGTCAATAGTCATGAGCATTTAAGAATAGATAAATCTAACTCTACTAAAACTATAATATATTTCTCTGAATCAAGTGCTAAAAACATAATAAGGAAAGGAAGTGGAGTAGTTGTGGACGCTTGACAGCTACCTCGAAAATCCCGTGAAATGCTGCTATCGAACCTGCGTCAGCTACTAGTGTGAGCTAGTACCTGGATCTGTGCACAGAGGCACATGGAGTCTTTATAAGTACGCCAACTCAGTAGTAATGAAAATAAATCACAGTCTGAGAATTATAAAACACACAGAACATATACACAATTCCACAAAACCAGTAAAACACCAAGTCACCATATAGTATTCATCAAGTAATAAGTTCGAAATCACTTGCCAGAAAACCAATGAAAACAAGTGAAATATAAGTATATCTTAGTAATATTCTCAGTAAAAGACAGTTTGAAAACGAAGTAAATCATAGTTCGGAAGCTTAGTAAAATCATCACAAATTTGCCCCTCGGGCC
Organism: Nicotiana undulata; assembly: GCA_005239495.1. NCBI lineage: Eukaryota > Viridiplantae > Streptophyta > Magnoliopsida > Solanales > Solanaceae > Nicotiana > Nicotiana undulata. The sequence goes on along the minus strand of ML282738.1, from coordinate 70,655 downwards.
AAAATCATTTCTCATAATAGTTGCCCTCAGGCATTCCCTCAATCACTCAATATAAATCATCACTTAGTATCAATCATTACTCAGTATCAGCCCCGCGTGCAATCATCATAACTCAATCGGTACCGGCGCTTACTGGGGGTGTGTACAGACTCCGGAAGGGCTCCTACAGCCCAAGCGCAATAATAACATAAGGTCTGAAAGCCTCCTCACCACTCTCCTGAGGCCTGAAAGCCTCCTCAGCACACTCCTGAGGCCTGAAAGCCTCCTCACCAAACTCCTGAGGCCTGAAAGCCTCCTCACCACACTATTGAGGCCTGAAAGCCTCCTCACCACACTCCTGAGGCCTGAAAGCCTCCTCATCATGCTCCTGAGGCCTGAAAGCCTCCTCACCACGCTCCTAAGGCCTGAAAGCCTCCTCACCACTCAGCCAGACACTCTCAATTTTCCCTTAGGCCATAAACATACCGGGTTCTCGACCCAAAACCGTGTTTCATTTTTCAATAAATAGTATCAAAATACTCTGAGTGTCAATAAAATTTATCAGGAAAAGACTGAGTGTGAAATCATATCATATCAGTGAGAAAAATATAGTAAACACAACCCTCAATGGGAAACAAATCGGCACTAGGACCCAAACACGACTTACATCCCAAAACATATCATAATATATAAATACTAATTAAGCAAAGGCTTAAAAATCGGTTTCGCAACTCAATAGTCGCCTAAATAGGAAAGATGTTTCCAAAGTTTCCACCTTTTCGTTTCAAAACCCGTGAAAGGGTGCATAGTCCGGGGTTTCATACCCTCAGGACAGGATTTAAAGACATTACTTACCTCAAAACTAGCCGGAAACTATTCCGCAATGCGCTTGCCTCTCGAATCAACCTTTGAAGGCTTCAAATCTACCAAGTTCAGATTTTTATCATCAATAATATGCTTAAGGAGCGAATTCCAATCGAAAGATATCTAATTTAGCTCAAAAATCCGAAATTGGTCAAAACCCGACCCCCGAGCCCGCGTCCTGAAGCGCAGAAAGTTTTTATACAAAAGTGTTCTTCGTCCTCTCACGGGTCCGTACATATAAAGAACACTAGAATCGGAGTTCGTTTGACCCCTCAAATCGACCCTTAAAGGTCTCATAATCTCAAGCCCTAAAACCCAATTTTTCTATTGATTTTCCATGAATTTACACTAGTTTTATGTTCTATAATCATCCATAATCGAGTTTTAATGATCAAAACACTTACCTCTATGAAGAACACTGACTTCCCTCTTCAAAACGCGTCCAGAAAGTTCTTTTCCGTACAACAATGGTGTAAAAAGGGGTTTAGGTCGCGGAGGGTTTAATTTAAATATGCCCAGTTATTTCTTCACCGCGATGACTCCCTGTCGCGATCGCGGAGAACAAATTCTCAACCCCACGCGATCGCGAAGACCATTCGGCCACGCCCCTCACGCGCCTGCCTTATCCCTACGCGATCGCGATCCCCTCACGCGATCGCAATTCCTGACCTGCTCAACCTTTGCGATCGCGGAGTGTAAATCCTACCCCTCTCAAAATTCACTATGCGATCGCGACTCCCTTCACGCAATCGCCGAGAATAAAAATCTGCTGCACTGACACCAGAAAACCAACAATTGCTCTAAGTCCAAAAATGCCCGTTAACCACCTGAAATCAATCCCGAGCCCCTCGGGACCCCAACCAAACTTACCAACATATCCCATAACATCATTCAAACTTAGTTTCACTCTCGAAACACCAAAACTAACATCAAAATATCAAATTCACATCGGATTCAAGCCTAAGAACTTTGATATTTCTAATCCACCAATGATGCCGAAACTATCCAAATCAACTCTGATTGACCTGAAATTTTGCAGACACATCCAAAATGACATTACGAACCTGCTCCAACTGTTGGAATTCCATTCTGACCCCGATAGCCTATTTTCCACAGTCGACCGAAAATCGTCAAAAACTAACTTTCGCCAATTCAAGCCTAATTCTACACCGGACATCACAAAAGTATTCTAAACACACTCCTAAGTCCAAAATCACCTAACGAAGCTATCCGAGCCATAAATCTTTCATTCCGAGATCGTTTACCAATAAGTCAACTCTCAGTTGACTTTTCCCATTTTAAAACTATTTTTAAAGGCTAATTAACTGAACTCTCACTACAACCATTCGATTTCAAGCCTATCAACTCTAATACACCAAATACAGTATAAACAATCTATAACAACAATAAAAAATGCAGATTTTACGTAACGACTGACCGGGTCGTTACAACTCCTCGTAACTGGTCCAAAGCTTCCAAAGGTAACTTCGAGTATGTTTTCCACATCAGCATAGAACCTAGAATTAGCAGCCTTGGTGGACGTTGAACTGGAGTTGATTTTCTTTGCAGCCATTTCGATGTTCTTGAACTTTGATGATTGAAAAATTGAGATGAGAAGTATAGATTGTCCCACTGGGCATGTCAGAATTTGTAGACAATAAATTGCGTCGAAAAAATAAAATCAAGACCGAAAAATATCGCAACAATCGTAGTATTTGAGTGCTACAATCTTTATGAATCCTCTGATTCTTCTTTTCAATAGTAAATAAATTCAAGGGCCTTTGATCTTAATCTTGAATATGTAGTTGTTGCCACGAACGATGATCTTTAATTCAACTAGCACGAACTTTGATTTGAACTCGTACTCCTTGAACCTTGATTTTTTTTTTTCGTTCTTGAAGCTTAAAACTTGTAGTGAAATTTGCGTCGTTTGATCCACGAGCTCTTTCTTGCTTCTTGTTATAACTTCTGGTCTCTTCTCTGAGTTATGAAGACCCATAATTATAGTTGTGGGAAGGAAGAGTTGTGATAAGAACAAACTCTTTCCGACCAATCAAATTGAAGTGTGACATGGCCACATTTGATTGGCCGGAACATGTCACTTGCACACATGACGCGGTTTCATTCGTCTTTTGATGTGAGTTGGCATGCCTTGTCATTTTGACACATAGCATGATCTTATTAGCCCTTTCTTTGACTTAGTGTGCCACGTCATTTCACGCGTGGCACCAAACTGGGCCTCTAAAAAAATGATATCTTAGGCCTAATGAAGTGGGTTCATCATTTGTAGCCCAATTAAATGGGCTAGCCCATTATATTGGACTTATATAATAAATTCAATTATATTAGCTCATAATATTTATTTGAACTAGTATATTTTAAATATAGTCCAAATTATATATTTAATTTAAATTCAATAAATTTTACATGCCTACAAAAGCACAGGTGACAAATTGAGGCGAGGACCGTGAATGGCAGAAAATGGGGAAATAAGTAGAGATAAGACGATCCACCGGAAGATTAATTTGAATTCTATAATGAGTACCACATCGATGGGTTTTGGTGCATTTAATCTCTTAAATGGTCTTGTGCAATTCTATTTCTTGACCTATTTTTTTTTTTTTTTGGCATTTGAGTTTGATCCAAGGTTTTTTGTTTATCTTTTTAGTGATGAAATGAGCACCAGACCTATCCAATTTGTATTTACCCAACGTAAAACCCCTATGTTATTTTGTCAACGGTCTAGTTGTAAGCCTATGCATGCAGGGGTATTAAGTCCCACATTAGTGGGTTAATGTGCATTTGATCTCTTTAAATACCCTTGAATAATTCTCAGTTCGTTTGAATTAATCTCAAAGTTTATTTCTTTATCAATTACTCAAAGTTTAGTCTTTCCTAAAATTAACTTGGAAAATTTAAGACACACAAATTTGACAAGTAGACCATTCCCTATTTTTTTTCTTCAATTTTGGGTATGTCATGAATGAATAACGTTAGCATTTTGAACTAAAACAATATTTGTCCTAGTCTCTTCATTAGTTTCTCTCATTCTCTCCTCCATCTTTTTACTGCATCAAACATCCATCATTTTCAAATAACTTTTTAACTTCTCTCAACCTCTTTTTTCTCAAGTTCTTGATGGTCTACAATGAGATTCGAATATATGTCCTTTATTAGTTCACATGCAGGTCTCTGTAGGGATCTTTCTTATTACCTATAGAATTTCCTGCACAAGCACCGAATAATCAAGCAATATAGAATGCCATCAAATATTCAATTCGTCTTTATATTTGACGACACATAAATTAAATATCCTTTATCTCAAGATCCTCAACTTTTAATATTTTTTTCCTAATCAAATCCATATACACTTATCGGCTATTCTCTGTTTGTTTCCTTCAAGTAATTGTCTGATATAAAAAGTTAGCCATAAATAACTTTGCAACAAACTTGTTTATGTTGCTACAATCAAGGTGTAGCTGCCCTAGCTAATCAACAACATGCGAGCAGAGCAAGACCAACAAATTTCCTAAGAAGAAATCAACTAATTGAATCAAAGTACTCACAAACCAAAAACAGATCAACCAATCAATACGCCAGCTACAACTGATAATGTATGTTTTCGAGACAAACTCTTTCCCCAGCCTACCGCCATGCATACTGATTTTGAAGCTTAATTTTTATATAAACTTACCCTAAAGGATGAAACAGATAACCACAAAAATCACCCCACTTCATCTCCATCACCAAAACTAATAAAACCAGACTCTATCATCCTTGGAACCAAGCCCTTATTAATCTACTAGGGAAAAAAATTGTTTACCATGTGCTAAAAATTAAACTAGAACAAATATGGTAGTTATCTGAACTACTTACATTAATTGACTTAGGTTTCGAATACTACCAACTAAAAATCTCAAACTTAGACGACTACAACAAAATCCTTCATCAAGGACCTTGGTTTATTGGATCCCAATATCTTACCATTAGACAATGGGAATTTAAATTTAACCCTGCCACTGCGAATATTAATATACGACCACTTGGATTCGCTTACAACAATTACCAAGTGAGTATTATGACTTAGAAATACTCAAAAAAATAGCAAATCACATTGGTAAGCTGCTAAAGATTGACTCATGCACAGTCCAAACCACTAGAGGACGATATGCTCGTCTCTGTATTCTAGAACCAATTGACAAACCCCTATAAAAAATATGCTTTAAGGGACACATTTACAGCAAATTCAATATGAGGATACCATTTTAATCTGTATTAATTGTGGATGCTTAGGACACACATGTTCAAACTGTACAAATACCCAGCCTAATGCACCCACAACTACTACTACTACTACTAAATCCACACAAACAACTGCTTCACCTACTACACACTCAGACACACATGATCAATGGAACATAATGTTATATACCAAACCTACTCGTAAAACCCCATCCAAAAACTACCAAAACAATGCTAATCTCTCCAAAATTGATCCCAACAAAGACAAAATTTTCAATCATAAACAAGAAGGGACCCATACCCTCAACACCGCTCACAATACCAATACAACTCACCATAACATAACCTTAACCAATAGATTTTGCTACATAAACCCCAAAGGCAACCCGAAAATCTACAATCAACCTACCCATATGCCTAGCCCACCCCCCATAATTACACCCCCACCCCGCGTGCCTTAGACCTCACTGCCTCCCTCCATATAGAAATCATAACCACATGCAAAATCTGATTACCATTCCCAATACTATTACCCGATCAACTCCCCCCCTCCCATTTCACAAATATACCAAATTTTAACACGACTGAATTAAAACACACGGACCAACCAACGCACCCCATACTTCGTCGCCAAAAACTAAAAAATCAATCTCTACAAAAATCCCATAAAACAAATAAAGAAATAAATTACCCTATTTAAACATTACTTCATAGGGAATCCGTATCTAATGACATAACTACTCCTAGTTCTCATACCATTAAAGTCCCTATATAATCTATATTACAACCCACAAACTTCCAACCATAAGATTTCAAAACCACTCCACCACGCCTATTCATGCAACACTCCATTTCTAATACAACAATTCAACCTTCAGTATCCATAAACTCTAATGATACAACTACCAATACCACTCAACTCATCATAAACCCTAGTAAATCTACACTATCACCTACTGGCCTTCAAATCTCAAATGACAAAAGTGATGAACATTCTTGATGACAGGCTATAATTATGTATTTTAGTCACTTATTACACTCTAATTTACTACACTTTAGTTGAGTTTGAGCTTTAATCGCTAGTGTTTTGCACTAACTGGGTATTTTATGCCTTGCATGAGTGATTTCGAGCTATGTAGATGTAATGTAATGAATTCAAGTGATTTGGAGCTTTGCATTCTGAGTAAAAGCCTAAGGAATTAAGACGAGATCGTGTTCGGGGATCAGCGGATGACAGTTTAGAAGGAACGAAGAATCGAGCAGGCATATTGCGCACTGTCTACTAAAATGCACATAACTTTTCGACCAGAACTCCATTTGGGCTCCACAATTTATGGTTGAAAATATAATTCAAAGGGATACAACTTTCTTGTTTTACTTTTTTAAAAATTCCCAACATAACAGGTTGAAAAGTGTGCGGCAAGTGCGCTGCCGCACACTGACCGCGCATATATGGCAGAAAGTGAGCGGCCAAGCGCGCGGCCGCGCAGGTCCTGTCTGGGAAAAGTGTCCTTTTTCGCGTAGGAGAAGGTATAATTGTTTTGGACCGACCCTACTTGGTATATATACATGAAAATTGGTATTTTGAGTACTTTTGACACACTTTGGACCTATGGAGGCAAGAACACACTAGGAGCAAGGCGGAGAATTCTTCTACAAGTTTTTCACTTCCTGCTTCCTATTTCCATTATTGGTTATGAATTCTAGTATTATAGTTATACTATTATGAATAGATAATTTGTTATCTATGATTTTGATGGAACCAATTGGAGGATGATTTTCCTGTTACGTTAATATAGATTTGATGTAGCTTTTTCTCTATTTGTTCAGCTACGTTTACATTGTGGTTGGTTGTAGATCTCTCTTGGCTTTACCTATTTAGTGTGTATTACTCGGAAGAGAGTGAATAATTAGGTAGTTGTTGAACAACATCACTCCTAACGTATATGAGGGATCAATACGAAGGGTTTAAAGGTGGGATTAGGAATAACGAAACCTTGGTAAGATCCGAGTGAGCCGTAACCTAGTGCTAGCTAGCGTAATTCGAAAGAATATGTCTAGTAAATTGTGTTAGTTACTCGGGATAGAATTACGACACTCAAAGAGCTCATGATCGATGGAGAAAACTTTGGAAACTTTATAGGAAACATAGAAGAATGGATTCCGACAATAGGGGAAGTCATAACTCTAGACCTCCTTAATCTTGTCTTCAATCCTTATCCTTGTTAGTTTATAGTTTTACTGCTTTCTAGTATTTGTTAGTTAATTAGATAAAAATAAACATTATAATCTTTATAATTAGGAAATTTATTGGACTTGTGTTTCTTAGCGATATTGAAGAACTGTAGCTGAGCCTTAGTTCTCTTTGGGATTTGACTCCGGACCTATAAACCGGATTATATTTGCAGTGACCCCTTAGTCCTTTTTATAAGGCCTAGTTGGGCGTGATCAAATTTTGGCGTCGTTGCCGAAGAACTAATATTGTAGTTGTAGGTGTACATATTTCTAGGTTGCAAGGGTGAACGTTTCTTTTGTTTTCTTGTATTTGATTATTTTTAATTTTTATTTATGACTTGAGAGACATGGAATCTTGGAATTATAAGAGTTTTGATGTTGGTAATTCTACTTTTGATCCTCCTTATGCATATTGTGGAGAAAATCACCCATTGCAAAATTATCAAAATATTCTCGAGAGCGAGTTATATGCACCAACTCAATCTTATGTGTGGAATGTGTGTGATATATGTGGTGGTCAAGATGGTCACTTTCATGGTTGTGTGTATATTTATTATCCTCCCCTAATCTCTTGCTATGATGGTTTTACTTTTTTTGGTGAAGTAAATAAGAACAAAGAACCAAGGGATGCTTACCTGAAAGAGATAAAAGATATGTTAAAGTGTCTTCTGGAACAAAATAATGAGAAACAACTGCAGATAGAAAGGCACGAGGCAACTATTCGCAACTTGGAGGCTCAAGTGAGTCAAGAGGTTGAAGATTTTAATGCTCAGCAAGGCAATTTTATGGATAGTAGCCAAAAGGAGCATGTATTAGATACAGAAATCGAGGTGCTAATGGAGGAGGTCAGAGTAGAACACCAACAATCAATCGAACCAGATTTTGAGGATGTCGATGTTGTAGAAGAGATACTAGATTCAACGAAGGACATTGATGATACATATTTTGCTGACTCTAGTGTCATTGGTAATGAGGATGTAGACAGTCCCAACGTTCATGTAGTTGAGCACATTGGTCCACACTCCAAACATTTTTCCAAATTGTATTTTGATGATGGTATAGAAATAGAGTCATCCGGGTCACTTGAGGAGTCAAGGAATGAGGAACAAGGTGCCTACATTCTGGAATTCGTCTTGTTAGAAAGTCAGAATTACACACCTCATCTAAAGGCCAAAAAGTGCAGAATACTACATTGTTTCCTTGGGCCAGTTAGATTGGTTCCACCACCTTAGGAGCATAATCATAAGATTGAATCTAAACTTGGAGTTCAATTCATAAGCTCGAGGTGGAGGCAAAAAGAAGTTCATGCTGTGTCGCGATGTTAAATAAAGCGCTTGTTGGGAGGCAACCCAACTTTACTTTTTGTTTTATTTTTTATTTTTTATTATTGTATTATTCTTGTAGTGTCGATTTTTTATTTTTTTTAGAAGCATGGAAAGCAAAGCCATTGGAAGGATGCAACAACAAACCAGATGGTTGGAACTAAGTGTGGGTACCCACACGAAGGATCAGGCTTGGGAGAAGTTTGAGTACCCCATGAGCTACTAGTGCTTTGGCCTTTGGCCTACCAGGGAGTTTCTTTTACCCCCTTGTATTTATGGGTGTACATTAGGGACAATTCACAATTTTAAGTATGGGGTGAGGAGATTGTTTGGGTGACTTTCCATGCTAGTTTAGTTGTGTTTGTTTAATTGAATAATTTTTTGTACAAAAATAGAAAAGATTGGACTTTTCCCGACGATGGATCTATTATACAATTTTCTTGAGGGATTTAAGTCGTAAGGAAAAAGACAAAAATATTTTCTTTTGTTAGGTAGTGTAGCAATTACCCCTTGGTTTTTCTTTGTGTCGCGGTTCTTTTTCAAGGGTTTTGTTTGAACTGGGTGTAGGTAGTTTAATTTTTTAAGGAATAGGAGACATTGTGATGTGTTTTGAATTGAAGCAATATGTCACAACCCAAATTCCTAACCCTCAGGATCATGATGGTGCCTAACACCACACTTTCTAGGCAAGCCAATGTTAGAAGGATTCAACATTTTAACGAATAAAATATAATATGAACTCTAATATTATTCCAATAAATGAATCATGAATAATATATGAAATAATATAACTAAACTCGAACTAATATTAATATCTAAGTACCCAAGGATTTGGTGTCACAATTCACGAACTACTAACGAATACTACAATTATTTGGCTAAAAGAACTATGAATATGTCTGTTTCGAATGAAATAAAACATCATTCTAAGTAATGAAGAGAAGACTTCAGGAATCTGCGGTCGCCAGCAGATCTACCACGTGTCTCCATGCGAATGATATCGGCTACTACTTTCACCTAACTCTAGCCGGTACCTGGATGTTCACAAGAAGTGCAGAGGGTAGTATCAGTACAACCGACCCCATGTACTGAGTAAGTGCCGATCCTAACCTCGGCGAAGTAGTGAAGAGGCTAGGATAAGACACCACATAAAACCCGGACATATATAATCATGCTAGCAGAAATAACAACAATTAAGGAATTAAAACAACAAATAATGGGAAGGGGTCATGCTGTGGGGAATCTTATCATAAGGGTTGAAACAACGAAAAGACAGGTATAAACAATGATAAACTAGTTAAATTGAGCAAATTAAAGCAGAAATGGAAGTGTACGGAATCACCCTTCGTACTTTTACTCTCAGCCTCACTAGACAATAAATAAAATGCACGGCATCACCCTTCATGCTTTTACTCTCATCCTTACTATATAATTAATATCAATGCACAGCATCACCGTTCGTGCTTTTACACTCTTCCTCACAATATAGATAATTCATGCACGACATCACCCTTCGTGTTTTACACTCTTCCTCATGATGTAATATAAAATGAATCATGCATGGCATCATCCTTCGTGCTTTACACTCGTCCTCACCAATCACATAATCATTGACAACATATCAAGGGGGATTTCACAGGAAATCAATATTTCAGCACAATTTATATCATCGTTTATCATCTCAGTCTCAACTCAATATTCACAAAGGGATTTCACAAGAAAATCAATAATTCATCATCGTTTCTATTATCATTTATCATTTAAATCTCAACTCAGTATTCACCATATTATTCATCTCGGTGGAACCAAATACTAACCTTCCAACATTTTAATAACAACAATAATCATAAGTAATAGGCTTTTTAAAACAAAAACAAAAAAAACAAGAATTAACTTTCACTCGCATGTTATGACCTGACCATAACGTATAAGTACTCGTCACCTCACCTATACATTGGATTTAGCAACAAAACAGGTAACAAGTTGTCACGCAATACCTATTCCCTCAAACTAAGGTTAGACACAACACTTACCTCGAATTCGCATGCCACTCACTGCTCAAGCAATGCTTTTCCTTTAGAATTGGCCTTCAACTCACTCGTATCTAATCATAATTGGTTCAACATCATTAATTAGTGCTAAAGGTGCTATCTTTAATGAAAAATCATGGTTTTCCTAAGTTTTTCCAACAACATATGAAAATCGACCCCGGGTCCGCTTGGTCTAAACTCGAGGTTCGGACCAAATTCGTTTACCCATTATCCCCTGAGCACGGATATACAATTGGTTTTGGAATCCGACCTCAATTCGAGGTCTAAATTCCCAAATTTTGAAATTCCTATGTTCTACCCAAAAATTCCAATTTTCACCATGAAAACTCTAGATTCTAGGTTTAAATCTTGTTAAAAGTTGTTAAGGAATGAAAGGAATTAGTTAGAGATCACTTACCAATGATTTGGAGTAGTTTAAGTCTTTGAAAAAATCGCCTATGGAGGTTTAGGGTTTGAGAGAATTGAAAAAGAGGTGAAAACCCCGTCTAAAATATGTTTTAACTAGCTACGGTTATCGCATTTGTGATCACGGGTTCGCAATTGCGAACCATTCGAATTTTTGCATTCGTCGCATTTGCGATAAATTTGTCGCATTTGCTATTTCTGAGGGACTTCGCATTTGCGACCAGAATCTCGTATTTGCGAGATCTGAGGTTGGCCCAGGGCTTCGCATTTGCGAAGCCTGATCTTGCAAATGCGAGATCAGAGGCTTGCCAACACCAAATATCAGCTGTGCAATTTTTTCTAAGTTTAGATACTCTGCAGCCTACCCGAAACTCACCCGAGTCCTCGGGGATCCAAACCAAACATGCACACAAGTCTAAAAACATCATACAGACTTGCGCGTGCGATTAAATCATCAAAATAACATCAAAAACTACAAATTTGACCTCAAAATCCATGATTTTCTCAAGAAGACTCAAATTTTATAACTTTTCACTGGACGTCCGAATCACGTCAAATCAACTCCGATTTTCATCAAATTTCACAGATAAGACTTAAATATCATAACAAACTTGTTCCGGGCTCAGGAACCAAAATACGGGACCGATACCAAAGATTTCAAACATAATTTCATTTCTTTATTTCCTGTAAAAACCAGTACAAACAATTTTCTTCAATATTTGTTTTTCTAAGGGTAGGGACCTCGGAACTCAATTTCAAGCATACGCCCAAGTCCCATATTTTACTGCAGACTTCCCGGGATCATCGAAACACAGATCCAGGTGTGTTTACTCAAAATATTGACCAAAGTCAACTAAAATCATATTTTAACTCTAAAATATACTATTTCTCATATTTACACATAAAAGCTTTCCAGTTTCACGCCCCGACTGCGCACACACATCGAGGTAATTAAAATTAGTTTTCATAAGGCTAATAAGCCTGGAATGGAGTCTTAATTCGTAAAATGACCCTTTGGGTCATCACAATCTCCACCTCTAAAACAAACGTTCATCCTCGAACGGACATAGAAAATTACCTGAACTGGCAAACAAGTGTGGATATCTACTCTGCATGCACGACTCGGACTCCCAAGTAGATGCCTCAACAGGCTGACCTTTCCACTGCACTCGAGCTGAAGGATAACTCTTTGACCTCAACTGACGAACCTGCCGGTCTAAAATGGCTACCGGCTCCTCCTCATAAGTCAAATCTTTGTCCAATTGGACAGAGCTGAAATCTAACACGTGGGACGGGTCACCATGATATTTCCGGAGCATAGATGCATGGAATACCGGATGAACTGAGGATAACCTTGGAGGTAACGCAAGTCTATAAGCTACCTCCCCCACTCTATCAAGAATCTCAAATTGTCTGATATACATAGGGCTCAACTTACCCTTCTTTTCAAACCTCATAACACCCTTCATGGCGATACCCGAAGTAATACTCTCTCTCCAACCATGAATGATACATCACAAACCTTACAGTCGGCATAACTCTTTTGCCTGGACTGAGCTGCACGAAGTCGCTCCTGTATAACCTTGACCTTATCTAAGGCCTCTTGAACTAAGTGTGTACCCAATAACTGAGCCTCTCCCGTCTCAAACCATCCAACTGGAGATCTACACTGTCTACCATATAATGCCTCATAGGGAGCCATCTAAATGCTCGACTGGTAGCTATTATTGTAGGCAAACTCCGCTAACGACAAGAATTGATCCCAAGAACCTCCAAAGTTAACAACAAAAGTGCAGAGCATATCCTTTAAAATCTGAATAGTATGCTCGGACTGCTCGTCCGTCTGGGGATGGAATGTTGTGCTCAACTCAACTCGTGTACCCAACTCACGCTGAATGTAAATGACTAATTTTTGCCCTGTCTTATATATATATATATATATATATATATCTGTGTGTGTGTGTGTGTGTGTTTTGTTCTTATTTGTGTATGTATAGGTTTTAAGAGTTGTTTAATGGTTTGATAAATGGGCTAGGGATTGTGCTACTTGAATTTTAAAGAAATTAAGCCAAATTGTAGCCCAAATCAGTGGCCCAATTCTCTTTGACCCGGTCTGGTGAAGCCCACCTGAGAGGTAAGCTAAACGACATAGTTTCACGGTGAAACTACGCCATTTCGTTTAATAACTTGGAGATTCACTTTAATCGTTGATCAACACTTGATCTAATGGTCCATATTTGATCTCTCAAGAGGTATATAACCCCTTAAGAATCTAAAAATTGCCTCATTTACACCCAACCCAAACCCTAAACTCTTATCCTAACTCTCTGCCGCCCACATCCTCTATGGCGGCGCCACCGGCCGGAAATCGCCACTGCCGGCGGACGACATCCAAACCACCCAAATATTAAACCAAAATCTTCCTCTCCTCCTCTTCTACCACAATCCAAGCCCTAAATCCTTAGAATCCTTATCAAATGCCGCAAATCGGAAAAATTTCGAAACCCTAGGCCCTCTTTCTTTTTGAAATTCTCCGCAAACCAAGCCATCTTACCCTACAATACCTACATCAAAGGAAAGTGATTTCGAATACCTACCTATTGATGCAAAATTCATCCGAAACTCCAACGACCACCCCACTGCCCGCCGCCTCTACCGCCGCCACTTCTCTATTTTTTTTCTTGTTTCTTCTTCTTTTTCTTTTTCGATCAAAGGTACTTGTTTTCTTTTTGGCAAGATGCCGGAATCTATTGGTTTAGCGTCTGCAAAAAATAAACATGCGCCTCAGGGTCGGACAACTACCCTTCACATCCCTGGCATCTTCTCGTGGCTCGAACAGTGTCAAATGCCCTCGATTGGTAAAAACCTAACTTCTTTTATCTTTTCTGATTTTTCGCTTTTGCAATTAGTATTAGTTTTAAAGGTTTAATTTCTATTAATGTTTCTGTTATGTATGTGCAATTGAGTATTAGTTTTCAATTACATTTTACTTTATAAATGTGAATTTCAGTTCTTCGACCTAGTTGGTCGAGTAGTTCGTTATTTCCTATAAATTCTGATTTTTGTTTCTTCGACCTAGCCGATCGACTATTTTGTGTGAATTTGTTAAGTTTAAACTTTCAGTTCTCTAATCTAGCTCGTCCAGTAGTTCGTTGCTGTCTATTAGTTCTGATTTTTGGTTCTTCGACCTAGTCGGTTGAATTGTTTATATAGTTAGTCATATATTTAGTTGTTATTAATCGTAAAGTTTAGCGATGTTCGTTTAGTTTCCGTTCAGAACATTAGCTTGTGAAATTCAGTTGTTGTTCCATGTTATTTTGCACAAATCGAACTCATTCTAATCTAGTTTTTCTAAATACTTAGTTCGATTACATTTTGAGTCTTGTTTCTACTTTGGTAGTTCATATTTGGTTGGAGTTTGAGTGTATAAGTTTAATTTCAGTTATGTGTAGATAAAAGCTGAATACTTGAGTTTAAAGTACATGGTTGTTGGGTACTTTACTGTTCAGACATGCTGGAAATGTAACTGCTCTGTTTTGTGTCAGAATTTGGTGAAAAATGGACTGTTTTGGCACACAAAAGTTAGTCCTTTTGGACAGATTTTTGGGGAACCAAAATCTGTCCATAAGGACTTATTTTTCCTACTTAAAGAGGTCATTCTTTCATACTTGAGGACACACTCTATTTTACACTTTCATACACCCTTAGAATTGCTTGAACACACAAAAACATAAAAAATAATAAGCAGCTGAAGCATCCTTTAGTAAGCTGAAATGGTGGGCCTTGTGAGAAAATTTTAGAGTACAAACTTTTAGAAAAGTATAAGTCTTCTTTAGAGTTGGTTCAGGGTTTCTTCTCTAAGGTTTTCGGGATGTTTAAACACAAAACTGATGTTGTTTTCTGTTGCATTTGCTGCTGTTTGTTTTTTCTGCTGAGCTCTATTTCTTCGCTGGTGTATTTATTTTCTGCAATTCAAGTACTTTTTTTAAACTTTGCAATGCCGGCTTTTATATTCAATGGATGACGATATGACTCTTTTTTAGCTCTATGGATATGCTTGATGTATGAATGTTTAGCATGTTATTCATAAAGTCATATTTCAGCATGTACATCTGTAATATTTGGTTGATCTTCCATTTTCTTTACATATGTAGCTCAAAAAAAGTTATGTTAAGTGTATCTAGTCAAGGAAAAGAAACATCTCTTTTTAGAATTATTATGTAGAATTAAGTTTTTTTTTGCCTTGGTTTTATCTATTTGTCATTTTAACTTTTTCCTTAGTTCTTAAATAACTGATAGTAATGCTTCTCTTCTTGGTTAGGTTGAAATGTAATTGGGAATAGTATGTGATGAGTGTGCGGTAGAGCAGAGAGAACCAGTGAAATAATTTCTTAAATGTGTCATTGTTATTTTGAATTTCGGTTTGGTTGACCTTGATGCATATGTTTTTCTCAGTTATATGTCTAGAAGTCCATGTTCACTAATGCATTATTTTTAGCTATGTGTCCTAGTTGGGTTTGCATTAATTTTATGAATATTTTAGGTCACCATCACCTTTGGTTTAAATTTGCTGGTCATCATTTTTTTTAACATCAAGCTACTGAAAAATTTGAATTTGTCAAGTTTAAAGTAGTAAACAAGTTTTGACTCGGCCTTTTAAACACTAGGCTTCTTTATTAAATAAATAGTTCTAACAAATGAATTAATTTAAACGCTAGGCAACTAGTAGGTGCGTTTTAACCTTTTTCATTCACGAACTCGATTGCGTAGCGTTATATTAACATTTTTTTTAATAATCTCATTCCATTTCTACTAGCTTTAATTAATTTCTATTTAACTAATCTTTTGCTAAAATCGTGGATTCGCTTGCGTAGCGCGATAGTTGATATTTAATTAGTTCCTTTAAATGTAGTAACATTTTCAGAAGTAATAATATACTGATAATCCTTGTCAGAACTACGGATTCGCTTGCATAGCGCGGTTATGAAAAAAGTCAATAAATTTCGTCTCCATCACGCATTTGCTTGCGCAATGTGATTATCACATCTTATTATATTCTCTAATTTTTCTAATAATCAAGAAATTAAAGCGGATAGGTAAAACATGAAAATCATATAAATCACAGTTTGTCCAAAATTCAAGTCAAGTTTTAAGTCAATAAAGTGACCATGGTAGAACCACGGGACTCGGGGAATGCCTTACACCTTCTCACAGGTCAACAGAACTTCTTGCCCGAACTTTGATTTCGCAGACTGATAAAAATAGAGTCAATACTTACTTTGATTAGAGATTCAAATAAATGGTGACTTGGAACACCGAAAAAAAGAAATCAATTCCAAGTGGCGACTCTGTAAATAAAATAATCCCTACTCAAAATTTGTCACTTTAATTGAAAAAGCTCTTTAACCCACAATCCATAACATATATGTCTTTTGGGGGTAGAAAAAGGGTGTGACAACTCTGGCGACTCCGCTAAGGACAACCAGAATTCGAGCTTGTACATGTTGACTTTTTATTTGCCTTTATTAATTTTGTAATATTGTAATTTATTTTTGGCTAATGTGTTACCTGTTCGTTTTTTACCGCTTTGATATTGTTGAACTGTACATATAAATTGTCTTATCACGCACCCCTCTGAGTCTTCTTGAAATTAAAATTGGAAATTTACTTGACATGGACTGCTTTCTTTGAGATACCCGAGGTGCTTGTCACCCGGTGAAAGATTTTAGTCACACATGTTTTAGGCGGGGAGCACCACCAGCTAAGCCGGAAAGCAATGGTACAGTTACGCTGACCCTCTTCGACTCGAGTTGTCCGCTCGAGTAAGCCAGTCTAGATACCTTCTCCAATAGGATTTAAACCTAGAAGAACAAACCTCATGTCGGATATCTCTAGTAGGTTCGCTTTATTTGCATCACATGCATTTGACTTAGCGAAACTCGGCACAAGGGCCGGATCCGTATAAGACAGGTATCCTCATTGAGACCATGATGTTCACTTATGTGCTACTTGCTACATCGTTTGGAAAGATTACTTGTATTGTTGACCTGCTTTAGAAAATTAGTTGAGCGAAATTATTATATAAAAAAAAGATTTTGTACAAATAATCCCTTTTTAGTACAAATAATCCTAAGTCATTCTCCTAGTTTAGTACAAATAATCCCTTTTTTTAATCTAAAATTTTGTAGTAGTCTGACGTGAGGTGTAAAGATTAATTTTCATAAAAATCAAAAGAGAAAAATACACAATTTCACCAAACTACGCGGGTCCAATTCTCACCGGATGTGAGATACGTAGGCAAACATCATCGGTTCCGGCCCACAATTTAAAAAAAAAAATCCAAATATATTTCCTTTCTTTTGTAGAAGTTTTTCTTTTGAAATTATCAGGAAAAAAATGTATAGAAACTCAAAAAAAAAAAAAAAAAAAAAAAAAAATCTAAACAAATCGAAATCCAAAAATATTTTATTTCTTCCTTATAAGTCTTTATTTTGTAAATTAAAAAAAAATCATAATCCAAATAAACAAAGTGAGTTTATTTACTTTATTCATGATCTTCCCTGAACTACGTAATGATCTGATTCATGCAGCAACATGATACGTAGGCAACCCCTAAAAGGTTCGATCAAAATATTTCAATAACTCTAAACTGAGGGAACAAAATGAGGCGAGTGAAAAGAAAAGCGGAAAAAAATGAGAAAGAGAAAAAAAAAATAAAAGGAAAATTTTAGAGCATCAATAAGCAGCAACCTTATAAGCCGGGATGAAACATGAAGTCTTCCAAAAGCATGTTAGAAATGGTGACAATGTTAGGAACATGGCATATTACGTGTGATTCATATGTGTAAAATGCTTAACCCTAACTCGTTTGTTGTCTCTTATATAAAAAGCTTAAGGTGGTTAGTTTGTGCTGAAACTGGCATCGCATCATTACTTCACTAGATCTAAAGGAAAGGTACCGATGGCTAATAATGATGAAATCGAGTTGGTTAGTGACAACCCTCATTGTCAGTCAGTTGAGCAACAGTCGGAGGAAGTAAGAAGATTGAAACAACAACTGTCTGATGTGTATCAGGCTTGGGTCTCCAGTCAGCTTCCGCCTCAGGGTTCCTCAGAAGGAACTTCCACCGTACCCCTGGCTACTCAACCACCGCTCCATGCAATGAGCGATCACATTCTACCACCAGGTTATATGCCAAACTACAGCTTCCATGCTGCCCCTGGTACCTCTAATGTGCGACCTCTGGCCCCGCCAGTCAGGAATACCCCACTTGTTGTGTCTGGCGCGCCATTATATACAATCCCGCCACCACCTACTGTGACGAGGCCAAACAACGAGTCACCAGCTCATGCTTACGATAGCCAATACTACTCTCCAAATATGGCTCTCAGGGTCACGGCTCCATACAATCAGACTCCTCAGTACGAGTCACCAGTGGAAAATTAAAAGCCTTCCAAGATAGGTGAGCCAGATGAGATGGCCAGGAAAATGAAAAATCTTGAACAGAACATAAAGAACATACAAGGACTAGGTGGTCACAAAAGTGTATCTTTTAGTGATCTATGCATGTTCCCTCACATCCATTTGCCGCCAAGGTTCAAGACCACAAAATTTGAGAAGTATGATGGTCACAGCGACACTATCGCCCACTTGAAAAGGTACTGAAACAAACTGAGGGGTGCAGGTGGAAAGGAAGAGTTGTTGATGGCTTATTTTGGGGAAAGTCTTTTGGGGTAGCCTCCGAATGGTTCATTGACTCATTGACCAAGATATCTCTCACTGGCATGTCTGGGACGACATGGCCCAGGCCTTCGTCAAACAATTTCAGTACAACATAGATATTGCACCAGATAGCAATTCCCTATCCAATATGAAGAAACATCTAACTGAAAGCTTTAGGGAGTATGCAATCAAGTGGAGGGATGAAGCGACTAGGGTCAAGCCACCCATGGATAACCACGAGTTGATCACTGTTTTTCTGGAAGCTCAAGAGCCTGATTACTTTCAGAACATGATGTCCGCGATGGGTAGACCTTTTCCATAAGCAATCAAAATAGGGGAGATGGTCAAAAATGGCCTCAAAATTGGCAGAATTGTAAGTCAAATGGGTCGGGAAGTTTGGAAAATAGAAAGAAGAGAGATGGGGGGTCCATGATGACTTTGGGATCCAGAGAAGTTCAAAGAGGTGCACCGCACCCTTATGTGCAAGTTCAGCAGGGGAAATCCAGCTACCCTTAATATTACTATCCTCCGCCCATTCCTCAATACTCTATGGGCCCACCACAGTATACACTGTTTAATACTCAATCATATGTTCGGCCTCCCAATCAGCAAGTACGAGCACCAGATCCATGGAGCCCCCGGCCTCAGCAAAACAATTTTTGGGCACCCTACAATGCTCGTCCCAGGCAGGATTATGGTCGAAAACAGAGATTGACAGAAAAATTTACTCCATCGACTGAATCATACTCTAGTCTATTCCAGAAGCTGAAGCAAATAGGTGTGATTGGACCCTTCGCTTCCCACCATATGCATCCTGATTCACATGGATTTCAAGAAAATTATAGATGTGAATATCATTCAGGTGCCCCAGGGCATAGCACTGATAACTGTTGGACTCTGAAAAGAGCCATAGAAAGACTAATTGCTGAAAAACTGATTGTAGTGACAAATGACGAGGACCCTCCAAATGTGACCTACAACACATTGACAGTACACAATGATGTACACTTTGTAGGAATGACTGGCCGAGATCAATAATACGAATCGGCTGGACGAGCAAAAATGACAACATGAAAGATTCAAGGGGGAAACAAACTGGAAGTCAGTCCAAGCCGGATATGCCATAGATTTTGAAAGGCGCCCCGAGCTTAGAAAATGTAACTTTATTTGTTCCCAAGGTCTCGAGGTTGGAAGTTCGCTCCAATGTAGCCCAAGGTTGCATGTCCTTGGAGGATACCATAAAACAAAGCAGAATCAGGGTGGTACGAAGGGTATAACATAGCCGATCATAATCAAATCTGTCGTGCAGCCCCTTGTGACAAACACGAAAACCATTCCTTGCAACTACAAAAAAACTGTGATGGCCTACAAAGGCAAGAAAATCATAGAGAAAGTAGGGGAAACTGGAGGTTTAACTCGATCGGGGAGGTTTTACTCTCCAGAAGAGTTGAGGAAGGCCAAGCAAATCAGAGAAGGCCAATTACCAATACAGAAACCAGTCACTGAAGAGAAGGCGGAAGAGTTTTTGAAAAGGATAAAAGTTTAGTGTTACTCAATCTTTGAACAGCTGAGAAAGACTCCTGCCCAAATTTCTCTACTATCTCTGCTCATGCATTCAAAAGAGCATGCTCGTGTGCTAATCAAGATCCTGAACGAGGCATATGTCTCAGAGAAGACCACGATGAATCAGTTAGAGAAGATGGCCAACCGATAATTTAAGGTGAACAAAATCACCTTTACTGATGATGAACTCCCCGAAGAAGGAGCCGGGCACAACAGAGCTTTACACTTGATTGTTAAATATGAGGGGCACTACGTAAAGTGAGTCATGCTTGATGGAGGCTCGAGCGTAGATGATGTCCTCTCTCCACCTTGCAAAGAATGAAGATTAATACACACAGAATCAGACCCAGCAATGTCCGCATCCGAGCTTTTGATGGCTCAGGATGAGATACCATTGGGGAGATCAGCCTCACCATGACAATTGGGCCAGTTGACTTTGAAATTGTCTTCCAGGTAGTGGACATGGACACTTCGTATAACTTTCTTCTTGGAAGGCCATGGATCCATACGGCCTGAGCTGTGCCATCAACCTTGCATCAGATGCTCAAGTTCGAACATGACAGGAAAGAAATTATTGTTCACGGGGAAGACGAGTCATCCATTTATAAAGACCCGTTAATCCCCTGTATTTAGGCCAAGGAAGGGTGTGAGTCCATTGTCTATCAGGCCTTTTAAGTGGTTGTTGTGGACCATGTTGAGGAAGGAAAGCCCATTCTGCATCCTCGTCTTTCCGCCACATCCGTAATGGTGGATGCACTTATGGTGAGACAGGATTATGAGCCTGGAAAGGGCTTGGGGGCATCATTGCAAGGAGTTTCGAAGCCTATTTCTCTGTTCAGTAACCATGGTACTTTTGGTTTAGGCTTCAGGCCAACACAAGCAGACGAAGACAAAGCAAAGCACCGCAAAAAAGCATGGATGGGTCTTGCAACAACCTATCCCTCACATTTTCTACACTTTTGTCAAGCCACAACTCCAAGAGGGTAAAAATTCCTCGGCGCAGGCAAACATTGATGAAATTTGCCATGGCCTCAGCCAGATGTTTTCTGAAGTGAATATGATCCAGGATAGTGAAGGCACTAGTCGTGCCGATATGCAACTAATTGGCCCAGGCACCATGCTCAACAACTGGGAAGCAGTTCCTCTTCCCACAAGGAAGGAGTCTTGGTAGTTTGCTTTTGCAGCTATATTTTGTATTTTGGGTTACTTTCAGGGTTGTAATCCAAACATCTCAGTATGATTGTTTTGTTTTGATGTTAACCCTTCTATCCTTTCGAAATTCATTGAAATGCAGTTGAATTTCGTATTAAGTCTTGTATCTTTTCCTTTTCCTAATTTTAATCATTTTGTTTCCATTTCAGTTTTGTTAATGTCGACTTTAATAACGTGACATGCATGTGGAATTCACGCCCAAATTTTAAAAAGCTGTCTAATTTCGAAATAATGCATCAAGAGGTTGAGTATGATGAAGATGAGGTTGTTGAGGAAATCAAAAGAGAGTTGGAACAATTTGAAAACAATCCTAAGCCTAACTAAGTCCATTAATATTGGAAGTCATGAAGATGTTAGAGAAACAAAGATAAGCATTCACACTGAACAAAAAATCAGAGATGCCTTGATTCAACTTTTATTTGAATACAGAGACGTGTTTTCTTGGTATTATGATGATATGCCGGGTTTAAGTGATGATCTAATGGTTCATAAGCTTCCCACGTATCCTGATTTTCCACCAGTGCAACAAAAGAAATGAAAATTTAAGACATGAATGATAAAATCAAGAGGAAATAATGAAGCAGTTGAGCGCCAATGTGGTCAGAGCTGTCCGATACACCACCTGGGTGGAAAATGTTGTGTTTGTGCCAAAGAAGGATGGAAAAACTAGAGTATGTGTTGACTACAGAGACCTGAACAAAGCACGTCCAAAGGATAACTTTCGTTTTCCAAACATCCACATTCTTGTAGATAATTACGCAAAGCATGAGATACAATCGTTCGTGGATTGCTATGCTGGGTACCACAAGATTCTAATTGATGAGGATGATGCAGAAAAAACCGCTTTCACCACTCCATGGGGTACTTATTGTTATGCCATTCGGTTTGAAGAATGCAGGAGAAACTTACATGAGGGCCATGACCACTATTTTCCATGACATGATGCACAAAGAGGTCGAAGTATATGTCGATGATGACATCATAAAATCAATGACGTATGTTGATCACATGCACGATTTGAAAAAGTTTTTCGAACAGCTTTGAAGGTATGACCTTAAGCTTAATCCAGCCAAGTGTGCATTTGGGGTTCCATCTGGGAAACTCCTCGGTTTTATAGTCAGCCATAGAGACATCGAATTGAATCCATCTAAGATAAAGTCTATTCGAGATTTGCCACCCCCGAAGAAAAAAAAAGAAGTCATGAGTTTGCTCGGGAGGTTGAACTACATCAGTAGATTCATTGCTCAGCTTTCAATCACGTGCGAGCCCATATTTAAGTTGTTGAAAAAGGATGTTGCTATCAAGTGGACGGATGATTGCCAAAAAGCTTTTGACAACATCAAAGATTATCTGTCAAAACCCCATGTACTCGTCCCACCTGAACCCGGTAGGCCTTTGTTTTTATATCTATCGGTGATGGATAATTCATTTGGATGTGTTCTGGGGCAACATGATGCAATAGGAAAAAAAGGAACAAGAAATCTATTATTTGAGCAAGAAGTTCACCAATTATGAGGTTAAGTACACCCTTTTAGAGAGGACATGTTGTGCCTTGACTTGGGTCGCTCAGAAGCTGAGGCTATATCTATTGGCCTACACTACTTACCTCATATCCAGAATGGATCCTTTGAAGTACATATTCCAAAAGCCAATGCCCACTGGAAGGCTCGCAAAATAAAAAATTCTTCTCACAGAGTTCGACATCGTCTATGTCACTCGCACCGCGATGAAAGCACAGGCTTTGGAAGATCATTTGGCAAAGAATCCAGTTGATGATGAGTATAAGCCACTTAGCACATACTTACCAGACGACGAGGTCAACTCAATAGAGGAAGTAGTTTCGGACGATAGCCATGTATGGAAATGTATTTTGATGGGGCTGTCAATATCAAATGAGTTGGGATCAGGGCAATCCTCATCTCACCTATCAAAAAACATTTTCCTGTAATGGCCTGACTTTATTTCTTCTGTACCAATAATACGGCAGATTACAAGGCTTGTATCATGGGTTTGAAAATGGCCCTCGATCTAGATGTGCATGAACTATTGGTTATGGGAGATTCGGACTTGCTTATCCAGCAAGACGAAGGCAAATGGGAGAGTCGAGACGTCAAGCTTATTCCATACAGACAACGTGTGCAAGACCTAAGCAAAAGATTCAAATCCATCGAGTTTAGGTACATTCTCAGGTTTCACAACGAGCTAGACGATGCCTTGGCTACTTTAGCCTCGATGCTTCCTTATCTAGGCAACACTCATATTGATCCATTGGTAATCCAAGTTAGGAATCAACACAGTTACTGTAACACTATTGAGACAGAACCAGATGGTGAACCATGGTATCATGACATAAATTGATTCCTGAAAATAAGGGAATACCTAGAGCATGCCAAGGTAGATCACAAAAGAACTATAAGGCCACTCGCCGATGGTTTCTTGTTGAATGGGGAAATTTTGTACAAAAGGACCCCAGATTTGAACTTGTTGAGATGCATAAATGCCACAGAAGCTGAGCGGATCATGAGTGAAGTGCATTCGGGGGTATGCAGACCTCACATGAATGGATATGTTTTGGCAAAGAAGATTTTGCAGGCATTGTATTATTTGCTTACTATGGAGCGAGATTGCTTCAGTTTTGTTCGCAAGTGTCACCAATGCCAGATTCATGGTGACCTGATTCACTCACCACCTTCGGAGTTGCATCCCATGTCCTCCCTTTGGCCTTACGTTGCTTGGTGAATATATGTTATTGGGCAAATCGAGCCAAAGGCTTCAAATGGGCATAGATTCATTTTGGTTGCAATAGATTACTTCACCAAGTGGGTGGAGGTCGTCACTTCCAAAGCAGACACCAAGAAAGCAGTGGTAGACTTTGTTCATTCCAACATCATTTGTCGCTTTGGTATCCCAAAGACCATTATCACTGACAATGCAGCCAATCTAAATAGTCATTTGATGAAAGAGGTATGCGAGCAATTTAAAATTATGCATCGCCATTCTACCCCTTACCGGCAAAAATCCAATGGAGCCGTTGAAGCGTCAAACAAGAACATCAAGAAGATTCTTAGGAAGATGATCCAAGGTTCTAGACAATGGCATGAAAAGTTGCCTTTTGCTCTTTTGGGATACCGCACGACTGTTCGCACATCTGTTGGTGCGACTCCTTATCTTTTGGTATATGGAACAAAAGTTGTAATACCGGCTGAAGTTGAAATTCCCTCTCTTCGGATCAATGCGGAGTCGGAGATTGAAGATACAGAATGGGTAAAGACCCGATTAAAACAACTAATGTTGATTGATGAAAACCGACTAGCAGCAGTGTGCTTTGGCCAGTTATACCAGCAAAGAATGGCACGCGCTTACAACAAGAAAGTGCGTCCAAGGAACTTCGAGGTAGGCCAACTCGTTCTAAAACGCATTCTTCCAGACCAAGAAGAAGCTAAAGGAAAGTTCACCCCAAACTAGCAAGGACCCTACATTATCAAGAAAGTGTTACCAAAAGGGGCCTTGCACTTGGTAGATGAAGAAGGAAGGGTACCAGACATGACTATTAATGCAGATGCAGTCAAAAGATATTATGTCTAATATATACCCACTATGGAACTTTCACACAATGTTTTCTCAGATCGAGATGACGAAGGCTATCATTGCTCGCCATTCCAAATAGGTGTCACCCTTTTGTTAACCTTTTTTAGCCTTATTTGTCTTATTTGTTTTCCACCTTTTGGAACATGTGTACTAGTAAAAGCAAAAAAAAGAGAGAGAGAGAGCAAAAAAGATAAAAAAGAAAAAGAAAAAATGGGTCAAATAACAAATCTTCTGAGTCATTGAACTACGTCCGACCTGATTCCGAAAGGATACGTAGGCAGCCTTACCCTTGGTTCGGTCCCATCACAACAAAAAATCCATATTCCCAACACTCAAAAACTGGGGCAGAAGTTTATTTTATTTTATGGTATTTTCTGTAGAAACGGTTCCAAGGTTATAATTCAGTTCAAGGTTCTTTTCCCATTTTTTCCTGTTAATAACTTCTTATCGATCTTTGAGAATATTTGAAGTTCCCATGCCAAGGTCATTAGGCAACCTTCCACATGTTGTATCTTATAAAAAATGAAAAAAAAAATGAGAGAGTCTTATCGCTGAAAATCCGTATGGGCACTGTAAGGCGATAGTAAGCAGAGAAATGAGAGAGTCTTATCGGATAAGGTGAAAACTCGTATGGTCACTCTAAGGCGACAGTGAGCAGAGAAATGAGAGAGTCTTATTGGTGAAAACCCAAATGGGCACCATAAGGCAACGGTGAGTAGATAAATGAGAGAGGCCAGTTAGCGAAAACCCACAAAGGGCGCTACTAGTCGAATGAGGGTCTTCTATACCCCGGCATGATCACAACCAAGACAGTTTCAAGATGAAAATTTGCGATAGATTTTGAGAATTAGATAGCTCAGACGGATCAGATGTCCAGTCCAAAATGCATGTCATGATTCATTGATGTCACCACATACTTCCAGATAAGTCTCCCTATTCCTTTCCCCGAAAGGGACACCTTTTGTTTAATCACAGTTCTTTATCACTTTCAATTATTCTTTTGTTTCTACCCATAATTTTTCTTTGAGCCCCTTTCAGTCAAATCTTTCGTCAAAAGCAAAGCAAAGAAACAACTACAAAACTGGCTACAGTTTCCCCGTAATATCGAGCATAATTTGGGGCATATATGGAATATACGAGGGCATAATCCATCTGTGATCTCATTGTATAAGGAAAACAAAGTGTCTCAAAGAAACTAAAAACGTCGCCTAAGCAGGACCTGCTTCATGAGAAAAGTTGATAAGCACTACGGACACAAACTGGCACTAGGTGCAAGACAATTGAGTTTGATTTCAAAAGGAAAAATTGCATAGCCTTAGGGACAAGGGTTAGTGGTACCATGGACATCTGAGTATGAACAGTCAGAGGCAACGTTGGAAAACGAGGGTTCCAGAATGCAATACAGAGTATCCGAGCACCTCGGCACCACACTGATGGAATCAGTTCTTCAACAGGAGAGTGGCTGTGAATTCAAACCACAACAAGGCATCAAGGCCACAAACCAACCACCACTTTGAAAACTCACAAATTGTTTCTTTGTTTGAAAGCAGGAACAAAGCAGTGCAAAATGGATATTCTCAAAGGACGAATGTCACAAAACGTAAGCTCCTTAAATCTCCATTTTTCTTTTATTTTTAGTATACATCACTACTGTCCATATCTCCCATTTTCGTAGCTTAACTCAGGTAGAACTGTTTCGCCTAAGGGGATCCAGCTCATAGTTCCGGGTAGAAGTACTTTTTTCTCAGTTCATTTTACATAGCTTAACCCAGAGAGAACCATTTCACCTAGGGGCATCCAGCTCATAGTCCCGGGTAGAAGTACTCTTCACTCAGGTCGTTTTACATAGCTTAACTTAGGTAGGACCATTTCGCTTAGGGGGATCTAGCTCATAGTTCCGGGTACAAGTACTCTTCGCTCAGGCCGTTTTTCATAGCCTAACTCAGGTAGCACCATTTCTCCTAAGGGGATCCAGCTCATAGTTCCGGGTAGAAGTACTCTTCGCTCAGGCCGTTTTTCGTAGCCTAACTCAGGTAAAACCATTTCTCCTAGGGGGATCCAACTCATAGTTCCGGGTAGAAGTACTCTTCGCTCGGGCCATTTTACATAGCTAAACTCGGGTAGAAACCTTTTCACCTAGAGGGATTCAGTACTTTACCAACAATACTGGGTGCTAACTCCTGATTCCATTCCATCTCAGTAATACAGAGCACCAACCCCTGGTTACATTCTTTCCTAGTGATACAGGGCGCCAATCCCTGGTTGCTTTCCCTTTAAGTAATACACGGTACCAACCCCTGGTTACATTCTTTCCTAGTGATACAGCGCGCCAATCCCTGGTTTCTTTCCCTTTAAGTAATACACGGTACCAACCCCTGGTTACATTTTCTTTAAGTAATACAGGATACCAACCCCTGGTTACATTCCATCTCGGTAATACATGGCACCAACCCCTAGTTACACTCTTTCCTAGTGATATAGGGCGCCAATCCCTGGTTGCTTTCCCTTTAAGTAATACAGGGTACCAACCCCTGGTTACATTTCTTTTAAGTAATACAGGGTACCAACCCCTGGTTACATTCCATCTCGGTAATACAGGGCACCAACCCTTGGTTACACTATTTCCTAGTGATACAGGGCGTCAATCCCTGGTTGCTTTCTCTTTAAGTAATACAGGGTACCAACCCCTGGTTAGATTTCTTTTCAGTAATACATGGTACCAACCATGGTTACATTCCATCTCAGTAATACAGGGCACCAACCCCTGGTTACATTCTTTCCTAGTGATATAGGGCGCCAATCCCTTGTTGCTTTCCTTTCCAGTAATACAGGGTGCCAACCTCTTGTTACATTTTCTTCTTAGTAATACAGGGAACCAACCCTTGGTTACATTCCTTTCAATAATACAGGGTTCCAAACCCTGGTTACATTTCTTTCAATAATACAGGGCACCACCCCCTGGTTACATTTTCTTCCTAGTAATACATGACACCAACCCCTGGTTACATTCCTTTTAAATAATAGAGGGTACCAACCCCTGGTTACATTTATTTCCAGTAACATAGGGTGCCAACGCCTGGTTACATTTCCTTCCAATAATACAGGGCGCCCACCCCTGGTTACGTTTTCTTTTCAGTAGTACAGGGTTCCAACCCCTGGTTACATTTTCTTCTTAGTAATACAGGGAACCAACCCCTGGTTACATTCCTTCCAGTAATACATGGTACTAACCCCTGGTTACATTCCCTCAGTGATACATGGTACCAATCCCTGGTTACATTCCTTTCCAGTAATACATGGTACCAACCCCTGGTTACATTCATTTCCAGTAATATAGGGCACCAACCCCTGGTTACATTCCTCTCCAGTAATATAGGATGCTAACCCTTGGTTACATTTTCTTCTTAGTAATATAGGGCACCAACCCCTGGTTACATTCCTTTCAGTAATACAGGGTGTCAACCCCTGGTTACATTTCTTTTAGTGATACAGGGCACCAACCCCTGGTTAAATTTTCTTTCCAGTAATACAGGGTACCAACCCCTGGTTACCTTCATTTCCAGTAATACAGGGCACCAACCCTTGGTTACATTCATTTCCAGTTATACAGGGTACCTACCCCTGGTTACATTCATTTCCAGTAATACAGGGTGCCAACCTCTAGTTACATTTCCTTCCAATAATACAGGGCGCCAACCCCTTGTTACGTTTTCTTTCCAGTAGTACATGGTTCCACCTCCTGGTTACATTTCCTTTCAGTAATACAGGGTGCCAACCCATGGTTACACTCTTTTCAGTAATATAGGGCACCAACCCATGGTTACCTATCCTCTTGGTAACGTAGGGTACACAATCCCTCGTTACAAAATTTTATCTCTTTTAGCTAGTTTATTCTATTGTTTCTGTGTGCCTTTCAATAAATTAGATAGTTTATAACTTTCTCTAATAACTCACAAAGGTTTCCTAGTCCAAACTGGGGCAAAAAGTTTTATTCGTTTTGTTCGTCTTTGATGGCTTTGCAGGCCCCGCCGTAGAGCATATGTGACGGTTAAAGCTTGCGGTTTTAGTTTCTCATCAAAAGAAAGAAGTCTTTCGATCACAAGATAGTTGGAGTTAGCATTGATAATGTGTCAACAATCCATCTTCTCAAATTTCATGTTCCCAAATTCTGATCTCGGGAAATCAAGCAATCAAGAAAGAGCCATAGTCTTTTCTTCAAAGAGCATCAAGATCCAATCCAAGGTCAACACAAGCGAGCAGGTCAAGAATCAAGATTTGACTTCAGAAGACACATGGATAGGAATTTTGTAAATCTTAGCTTGCAGCAATATGTAGTTCTCTTTTTCTTTTGATGTAAGCGGCAAGTAACAGTAACAACAACAGCAACAACAACTACAATATTAACTCCAGTGTTCGGTAGTCCCAGCTATCAAACTTTCCCAGAACTACACTGGCCTGATTCTTTTTTAGCCAAGGATATGTAGGCAACCTCAGAAGCAAGGTTCGGTCATCACCTTTTTCAAAATGCTTCCATTGGAGAGAATATGAGCAAAAATTATCCATGACATTCATTTGTTTTTGCACGAAAACTCTTCATGTTCTCGAGCAAAGAGGGGCAGCTGTAAATGACTAATAAATGCCCTGTCTTATATATATATATATATATATATATATATATATATATATATATATATATATATATATATATGTGTGTGTGTGTGTGTGTGTGTGTGTGTGCGTGTGTGTGTGTGTGTGTGTGTGTGTTGTTCTTATTTGTGTATGTATAGGTTTTAAGAGTTGTTTAATGGTTTGACAAATAGGGTATGGATTGTGCTACTTGAATTTTAAAGAAATTAAGCCAAAACTTAGCCCAAATCAGTGGCCCAATTCTATTTGACCCGGTCTGGTGAAGCCCACCTAAGAGGTAAGCTAAACGATGTAGTTTCACGGTGAAACTACGCCGTTTCATTTAATAACTTGGATTCAATTTTAACCTTGATCAACCCTTGATCTAATGGTCCATATTTTTATCTCAAAGAGGTATATAACCCCTTATGAATCTGAAAATTGCCTCATTTACACCCAACCCAAACCCTAAAATCCTCTCCTCTCTCTCTCCTTCCTCTCTGCCGCCCACACCCTTCATGGTGGTGGCGGCGGTCGGAAATCGCCACCGCCGGCGGCCGGCGTCCAAACCACCAAAAAAGTACACCAAACTCTTCCTCTCCTCCTCCTCTACCACAACCCAAGCCCCAAATCCTTAGAATCCTTCTCAAATGCCGCAAATCGGCAAAAATTTGAAACCCTAGGCCCTCTTTCTTTTTGAAATTCTCTGCAAACCAAACCATCTAACCCAACAATACCTACATAAATGGAAAGTTCTTTTGAAGACCTACCTATTGATGCAAACTTCACCCGAAACTCTGCAGACTACCCCACTGCCCGCCGCCTCTACCGTCGCCGCTTCTCCATATTTGTTTTCTTGTTTCTTCTTTTTTTCTTTTTCGATCAAAGGCACTTCGTTCCTTTTGGAAAGACGCCGAAATCTATTGGTTTAGCATATGCCAAATAGAAACATGTGCCTCGGGATCGGACACCTACTCCTTCACATCCCCGACATCTTCTCGTGGCTCGAACAATGTCAAATGCCCTCGATTGATAAAAACCTAACTTCTTTTATCTTTTTTTATTTTTCGCTTTTGCAATTAGTATTAATTTTAAAGTTTTAATTTCTATTAATGTTGATGTTATGTATGTGCAATTGAGTATTAGTTTTCAATTACATTTTACTTTATAAATGTGAATTTCAGTTCTTCGACCTAGCCGGTCGAGTAGTTCGTTATTCCCTATTAATTATGATTTTTGTTTCTTCGACCTAGCCAATCGACTATTTTGTGTAAATTATTTAAGTTTGAACTTTTAGTTCTCTAACCTAGCCCGTCCAGTAGTTCGTTGCTGTCTATTAGTTCTGATTTTTGGTTCTTCAACCTAGTCAGTCGATAGTTAAGTCTTTATGTTGATTTCATGAAAAACCAAAAAAGATTAGTTGAATTGATTATATAGTTAGTTATTTATTTAATTGTTATTAATCGTAAAGTTTAGCGATGTTCATTTAGTTTTCGTTTCAGGCATTAGCTTGTGAAATTCAGTTGTTGTTCCATGTTAGTTTGCACAAATTGAACTCATTCTAATCTAGTTTGTCTGAATACTTAGTTCGATTACATTTTGACTCTTGTTTCTACTTTGCTAGTTCATATTTGGCTGGAGTTTGAGTATATAAGTTGAATTTAATTCACGTGTAGATAAAAGCTGAATACTGGAGTTTAAAGTACATGGTTGTTGGGTACTATATTGTTCAGACATGCTAGAAATTCAACTGCTCTGTTTTGTGTCAGAATTTGTTGAAAAATGGACTGTTTTGGCATACAAATGATAGTCCTTTTGGACAGATTTTTGGGGAACCAAAATCTGTCCAAAGGGACTTATTTTTCCTACATCAAGAGGTCATTCTTTCAACTTGAGGACATACTCTATTTTACACTTTCATACACCCTTAGAATTGCTTGAACACACAAAAATATAATAAAAAAATCAGCAGTTGAAGCATCCTTTAGTAAGTTGAAATGGTGAGCCTTGTGAGCAAATTTTAGAGTGCAAACTTCTAGAAAAGTATAAGTCTTCTTTAGAGTTGGTTCTGGGTTTCGTCTTTAAGGTTTTGGGGTTGTTTAAACACAAAACTGCTGTTGTTTTCTGCTGTATTTACTGCTGGTTTTTTTTCTTCTGAGCTCTATTTCTTCACTGGTGTATTTATTTTCTGCAATTAAGGTATTTTTTTAAAACTTTGCAATGCAGATTCTTATATTCAATGGATGAGGATATGGCTCTTTTTTAGCTCTATGGATATGCTTGATGTATGAACGTTTAGCATGCTATTCATATAGTCATATTTCAGCACGTACATCTGTAATATTTGGCTTATCTTCCATTTTTTTTATATATGTAGCTCCAATAACATTATGTTAAGCATATCTAGTCAAGGAAAAGAAACATCCTTTTTTAGAATTATTATGTAGAGTTAAGTTTCCTTTTTCCTTAGTTTTATGTATTTGTCATTTTAACTTTTTTCTTAGTGCTAAAATAACTTATAGTAATGCTTCTCTTCTTGGTTAAGTTGAAATGTAGTTGGGAATAGTATGTGATGAGTGCGCGGGAGAGATGAGAGAACCAGTGAAATAATTTCTTAAATGTGTCATTGCTATTTTGAATTTCGATTTGGTTGACCTTGATGTATATGTTTTTCTCAGTTATATGTCTAGAAGTCCATGTTCATTAATACATTATTTTTAGCTACATGTCCTAGTTGGGTTTGCATTAATTTAAGAATATTTTAGGCCACCATCACCTTTGGTTTAAATTTACAGGTCATCTTTTTTTTTAACATCAAGCTACTGGAAAATATAAATTTGTCAAGTTTAAAGTAATAAAAAAGTTTTGACTCGGCTTTTTAAACACTAGGCTTCTTTATTAAATAAATAATTTTAACAAATGAATTAATTTAAACGCTAGGCGACTAGTAGGTGCGTTTTAACCTTTTTCATTCACAGACTAGCTTACGTAGCGTGATATTACCATTTAATTTTTTTTAATAATCTCATACCATTTCTACTAGCTTTAATTAATTTCTAATTTAACTAATCTTTTGCTAAACTCGCGGATTCGCTTGCGTAGTGCGATAGTTGATATTTAATTAATTCCTTTAAATGTAGTAACTTTTTCAGAAGTAATATATACTGATAATCCTTGTCAGAACTGCGGTTTGCTTGCGTAGCGCGGTTATTATAAAAGTCAATAAATTTCGTCTCTATCATGCATTCGCTTGCGCATCATGATTATGGCATCTTATTATATTCTCTAATTTTTCTAATAATCAAGAAATAAAGGCGGATAGGTAAAACATGAAAATCATATAAATCACAGTTTGTCCAAAATTCAAGTCAAGTTTTAAGTCACTAAAGCGACCGTGCTAGAACCACGGGACTCGGGAACGCCTTACACCTTCTCCCCGATCAACAAAACTCTTTACCTGAACTTTGTTTTCGCAGACTAATAAAATAGAGTCAATCCTTCCTTTGATTAGGGATTCAAATAAATGGTGAATTGGAACACCGAAAAAAATCAATTCCAAGTGGCGACTTTGTAAATAAAATAATCCCTACTCAAAATTTATCACATTAATTAGAAAAGCTCTTTAACCCACAATTCATAATACATATGTCTTTTGGGGGTAGAAAAGGGGTGTGATACTCCAAAAGTGCGAGGTATATTGCGTACCCCGGTCAGATATAAGAGACACGGGCACACCGTGAAGGCGAACAATCTCTCGAATTATATCTCTGCCACCCGCTCTGAAGTATAAGTACTTGCCACTAGAATGAAATGTGCTGATTTAGTCAGCGTATCCACAATAACCCAAACGGCATCGAACTTCCTCTGAGTCCGTGGGAGTCCAATAACAAAGTCCATAGTGATACGCTCCTACTTCCACTCAGGAATCTCTATCTGTGATGCAAACCACTGGGTCTTTGATGTTCATACTTTACGTGTTGGCAATTCAATCAACGAGCCACATAAGCAACAATGTTCTTTTTCATCCTTCTCCACCAATAGTGTTGTCGCATGTCCTGGTACATTTTGGCTGCACCCGAGTGAATAGAATACTTAGAACTTTGAGCCTCCTCAAGGATCAACTCACGAAGGCCATTAACATTAGGTACACATATACGACCCTGCATCCTCAAAACACCGTAATCTATAACTGTAACCTTCTTGGAACCACCGTGTCGAATTGTGTCCCTAAGAACCATCAAATGCGGGTCATCATCTTGTCGATATCTGATACGCTCAATAGAGAAGACCGAGCGACTGTACAAGCTCAAACACTGATGGGTGAAATATCCAACCTCACGAACCGATTAGCCAAAGTCTGAATGTCTGAAGCTAACGGTCTCTTACCGACGGGAATGATTTCCAGGCTTTCCATACTCACTGCCTTCCTACTCAGTGCATCGGCCACCACGTTGGCCTTCCCCGGACGATACAATAGGGTGACATCATAATCCTTCAATAACTCTAACTATCTCCTCTGCCTCAAGTTAATATCCTTTTGTTTGAACAAGTACTGAACGCTGCGATGGTCTGTGAAAACCTCACACGACACATCATATAGATAGTGTCTCCAAATCTTCAATGCGTGAACAATGGCTGCCAACTCCAAGTCATGAACATGATAATTCTTCTCATGAACTTTCAAATGACGAGATGCATATGCAATCACCCTGCCATCCTGCATCAATACTACTCCAAGTCCAACACGGGAGGCATTACAATATACCGTGAAAGATCCTGAACCTGATGGTAACACCAACACCAGTGCTAAAGTTAAGGCTATCTTGAGCTTCTGAAAGCTCACCTCACACTCGTCCAACTATTTAAATGGGGCACCTTTCTGAGTCAATTTAGTCATTGGGGCTGCTGTAGATGAAAATCCCTCCCCAAAACGACGGTAATAACCTACCAAACCCAAGAAACTCCTGATTTTCGTGGCTGTAGTGGGTCTAGGCAAGTTCTTGATTGCCTCTAACTTCTTAGGATCTACCTAAATACCCTCTGTTGATACGATGTGACCCAAGAAAGCTACTGAATCCAACCAGAACTCACACTTTGAAATTTTTGCATACAACTAATTATCCCTCAATTTATGGAGCGCTATACGGAAGTGCTTCTTATGGTTCTCCCGGCTGCGGGAGTATATCAAAATATCATCAATAAACACAATTAAGAAAGAATCCAGATGAGTCTTGAGAACCCAATTCATCAAGTCCATAAAGGTTGCTGGGGCATTAGTCAAGCCAAAGAACATCACAAAAAATTCATAGTGCACAAACCTCGGCCGAAAGTCTATTTTAGAAACATCGGATGCCCTAATCTTCAACTAATGGTAGCCCGATCTCAGATCAATTTTTTAAAACACACTGGCACCCTGAAGCTGAAAAAATGAATCATCAATTCTCGGCAATGGATATTTATTCTTGCCAGTAACTTTGTTCAACTACCGGTAATCTATACACATCCTTATCGATCCATCCTTCTTCTTCACAAACAAAACCGGTGCACCTCAGGGCGAGATGCAAGGTCTAATAAAACCCTTATCAAGCAAGTCTTGCAACTGCTCTTTCAATTCTTTCAATTCTGGTGGGTTCATCTGGTATGGAGGAATAGAAATAGGTTGAGTGCCAGGAGCCACATCAATGCAAAAGTCGATATCCCTATCGGGTGGCATCCCTGACAGGTCTGCAAGAAATACCTCGGGAAACCCGCGAACAATAGGCATTGAATCTATCGAAGGAATTTCAGCATCAGAATCATGAATATGAGCTAAATAAGCCAAACACCCCTTCTCAACCATGCGATGAGCCTTGGCATTAGAAATAACTCTGCTGGGAGAATAATCATGAGTCTCTTTCCACTCTAATCGAGGCAACCCTGACAAGGCTAACATAATTGTCTTGGCAAGACAATCCAAGATGGCATAATAAGGAGACAACCAATCCATGCCCAATATAACATCAAAATAGACCATGTCCAGAAGCAAAAGGTCTACACTAGTTTCAAGACCCTCAATGACTACTACACACGAACGATACACACGATCTATCACAATAGCACCCCCCCAGCGGCGTAGACATATAAAAAGGAACACTCAAGGAATCGCGGGGTACAACCAAATACGAGGCAAAATTTGATGACACATAAGAATAAGTAGACCCCGAATCAAATAAAACTGAGGCATTTATATTCTAACTGAAATGATACCTATAATAACAGCATCAGATGACTCTGCCTCAGGTCTAGCTGGGAATGCATACAATCAGGGCTGGGCTTCACCATCCTAAACTATGTCTCTGAGAGGACCTCTGATAGGCAGACCTCCACCTCTAGCGAGCTTGCCTCCACCCATAGTGGCCTGACCTTCACCTCTAACAATCTGACCCCTACCTCTAGCTACCTGACCCCTACCCCTGGCTGGCTGGGCAGGTGGTGCTGGAACTATAGCACAATAACCCTAACACTTTGAATTATCCGACACGCGAGGACAATATCTGGCAATGTGCCTCGCGTCACCACAAATGTTACAAGACCTCAGCTACTGGGATTGCTGGCCGGCAAACTGACCCTATCGACTAGTATAACCACCCTGAACACTCTGAAGAGGAGGTGAACTAATAGGAGCTGGCTGCTCAGAATAAGTCAAGTAAGAGCCACGACCACCTGAGGTACCATGAGATGCCTAAAGTGCCGAAAGAAATGGCCTGGGAGAATGGCCTCTGCTGAAAGTAATCCCGCTTCCAGATGAGGCACCACTGTATCCACCGGAATGGCGAGGTTTGTTTTCTAATCTCTGAACTCCCATCCCCAAGAACCATCTCAACTCTCCTGGCAACATTAGCCGCATCCTGAAAAGAAATCTCAGTCCCTGTCTCCTTTACCATCTGCAACCTGATGGGATGAGCAAGGCTCTCAATAAATCACCCGACCCTCTCCCTCTCTATGGGCAACAAAAGAATAGCATGTCTAGAGAAATCCACAAAACGATTTTCATACTAGGTGACAGTCATGCTTCCCTGCTGAAGTCGCTCAAACTAATGACGTTTCTCCTCTCTAGTAGTAATAGGCAAAAACTTTTCCAAAAAGAGGTGTGAAAACTAATCCCAAGTCAGTGCAGGTGACCCAGGTGGTCTAGTCAACAAATAATCCCATCATTTCTTGGCGAAACCAGACATCTGAAAAGCGGCGAAATCGACCTCATTGGTCTCCAAAATACCCATGTTCCGAAGAACCTCATGACAACTATCCAGATATTCCTGAGGGTCCTTTGACGTAGCACCACTGAAATGAACAGGAAAAAGCTTAATGAACCTGTCCAATCCCCACAAAGCATCAGTGGACATAGCTTCCCCATCAACGAGCGGCGTTGCAGTAACGGGCTGAATCACGCCAACCGGATTAGTTGCTGGGGTCTGAACCGGAGGAGTAGTCTGATCAGGAGTGTGGTTAGCAGGAGTATGGACCCCTCCTTCAGCCTGAGATACGGCTGCTGCCACAAGGAGTGTGCCTGTCTGGTCTACGCTCTCCATAAGGCCCACTAATCTTTTGCTAAACTCGTGGATTCGCTTGCGTAGCGCGATAGTTGATATTTAATTAATTCCTTTAAATGTAGTAACTTTTTCAGAAGTAATATATACTGATAATCCTTGTCAGAACTGCAGATTTGCTTGTGTAGCGCGGTTATTACAAAAGTCAATAAATTTCGTCTCTATCATGCATTCGCTTGCGCAGCGTGATTATGGCATCTTATTATATTATCAAGAAATAAAGGTAGATAGGTAAAATATGGTCACTAAAGCGACCGTGCTAGAACCACGGGACTCGGGAACGCCTTACACCTTCTCCCCGGTCAACAAAACTCTTTACCCAAACTTTGTTTTAGCAGACTGATAAAAATAAAGTCAATCCTTCCTTTGATTAGGGATTCAAATAAATGGTGACTTGGAACACCGAAAAAAAATCAATTCCAAGTGGAGACTCTGTAAATAAAATAATCCTTACTCAAAAAATTTCACTTTAATTAGAAAAGCTCCTAACCCAATTTTCATAATACATATGTCTTTTGGAGGTAGAAAAGGGGTGTGATACTCCAAAAGTGCGAGGTATATTGCGTACCCCGGTCAGATATAAAAGACACGGGCACACCGTGAAGGCGAACAATCTCTCGAATTATATCTCTGCAACCCTCTCTGAAGTATAAGTACTTGCCACTGGAATGAAATGTGCTGATTTAGTCAGCCTATTCACAATAACCAAAATAGCATCGAACTTCCTCTGAGTCCGTGGGAGTCCAACAACAAAGTCCATAGTGATACGCTCCTACTTGCACTCAAGAATCTCTATCTATTGAAGCAAACCACTGGGTCTTTGATGTTCATACTTTACGTGATGGAAATTCAATAAACGAGCCACATAAGCAACAATGTCCTTCTTCATCCTTCTCCACCAATAGTGTTGTCGCATGTCCTTGTACATTTTGGCTGCACCCGAGTGAATAGAATACTTCTAACTTTGAGCCTCCTCGAGGATCAACTCACGAAGGCCATTAACATTAGGTACACATATACGACCCTACATCCTCAAAACACCGTCATCTCTAACTGTAACCTTCTCGTCACCACCGTGTCGAATTGTGTCCCTAAGAACCATCAAATGCGGGTCATCATCTTGTCGATCTCTGATACGCTCAATAGAGAAGACCGAGCGACTGTACAAGCTCAAACACTGCTGGGCGAAATATCCAACCTCACGA
The DNA here is from genome assembly GCA_005239495.1 of Nicotiana undulata. NCBI lineage: Eukaryota > Viridiplantae > Streptophyta > Magnoliopsida > Solanales > Solanaceae > Nicotiana > Nicotiana undulata. The sequence goes on along the minus strand of ML282738.1, from coordinate 32,054 downwards.
ACCGATTAGCCAAAGTCTGAATGTCCGAAGCTAACGGTCTCTCACCGACGGGAATGATTGCAAGGCTTCCCATACTCACTGCCTTCCTACTCAGTGCATCGGCCACCACGTTGGCCTTCCCCGGATGATACAATATGGTGACATCATAATCCTTCAATAACTCTAACTATCTCCTCTGCCTCAAGTTAATATCCTTTTGTTTGAACAAGTACTGAACGCTGCGATGGTCTGTGAAAATCTAACACGGCACATCATATAGATAATGTCTCCAAATCTTCAATGCGTGAACAATGGCTGCCAACTCAAAGTCATGAACAAGATAATTCTTCTCATGAACTTTCAACTGACGAGATGCATATGCAATCACCCTGCCATCATGTATCAATACTACTCCAAGTCCAACATGGGAGGCATTACAATATACCGTGAAAGATCCTGAACCTGATGGTAACACCAACACCAGTTCTAAAGTTAAGGCTTTCTTGAGCTTCTGAAATCTCGCCTCACACTCGTCCAACCATTTAAATGGGGAACCTTTCTGAGTCAATTTAGTCATTGGGGCTGCTATAGATGAAAATCCCTCCAAAAATTGACGGTAATAACCTGCCAAACCCAAGAAACTCCTGATTTTCGTGGCTGTAGTGGGTCTAGGCAAGTTCTTGACTGCCTCTAACTTCTTAGGATCTACCTAAATACCCTCTGTTGATACGATGTGACCCAAGAAAGCTACTGAATCCAACCAGAACTCACACTTTGAAAATTTTGCATACAACTACTTATCCCTCAATTTATGGAGCGCTATACGGAGGTGCTGCTCATGCTCCTCCCGGCTGCGAGAGTATATCAGAATATCATCAATAAACACAATTAAGAAAGAATCCAGATGAGTCTTGAGAACCCAATTCATCAATTCCATAAAGGTTGCTGGGGCATTAGTCAAGCCGAAGAACATCACCAAAAATTCATAGTGCACAAACCTCGACCGAAAGTCTATTTTACGAACATCGGATGCCCTAATCTTCAACAAATGGTAGCCCGATCTCAGATCAATTTTTTAAAACACACTGGCACCATGAAGATTAAAAATGAATCATCAATTCTCGGCAATGGATATTTATTCTTGACAGTAACCTTGTTCAACTACCGGTAATCTATACACATCCTTATCGACCCATCCTTCTTCTTCACAAACAAAACCGGCGCACCCCAGAGCGAGATGCAAGGTCTAATAAAACCTTTATCAAGCAAGTCTTGCAACTGCTCTTTCAATTCTTTCAATTCTGGTGGGTTCAACTGGTATGGAGGAATATAAATAGGTTGAGTGCCAGGAGCCACATCAATGCAAAAGTCGATATCCCTATCGGGTGGCGTCCCCGACAGGTCTGCAAGAAATACCTCGGAAAACTCGCGAACAATAGGCATTGAATCTATCGAAGGAATTTCAGCATCAGAATCATGAATATGAGCTAAATAAGCCAAACACCCCTTCTCAACCATGCGATGAGCCTTGGCATTAGAAATAACTCTGCTGGGAGAATAACCATGAGTCTCTTTCCACTCTAATCGAGGCAACCCTGACAAGGCTAACATAATTGTCTTGGCGTGACAATCCAAGATGTAATAATAAGGAGACAACCAATCCATGCCCAATATAACATCAAAATAGACCATGTCCAGAATCAAAAGGTCTACACTAGTTTCAAGACCCTCAATGACTACTACACACGAACGATACACACGATCTATCACAATAGAACCCCCCACCAGCGTAGACATATAAAAAGGAACACTCAAGGAATCGCGGGGTACAACCAAATACGAGGTAAAATATGATGACACATAAGAATAAGTAAACCCCGGATCAAATAAAACCGAGGCATTTCTATTGCTAACTGAAATGATACCTATAATAACAGCATCAGATGACTCTGCCTCAGGTCTAGCTGGGAATGCATACAATCAGGGCTGGGCTTCACCATCCTAAACTATGTCTCTGAGAGGACCTCTGATAGGAAGACCTCCACCTCTAGCGAGCTTGCCTCCACCCCTAGTGGCCTGACCTTCACCTCTAACAATCTGACCCCTACCTCTAGCTACCTGACCCCTACCCCTGGCTGGCTGGGCAGGTGGTGCTGGAACTATAGCACAGTAACCCTAACACTTTGAATTATCCGACACGCGAGGACAATATCTGGCAATGTGCCTCGTGTCACCACAAATGTTACAAGAGCTCAGCTACTGAGATTGCTGGCCGGCAAACTGACCCTATCGACCAGTATAACCACCCTGAACACTCTGTAGAGGAGGTGAACTAATAGGAGCTGGCTGCTCAGAATAAGTCAAGTAAGAGCCACGACCACCTGAGGTACCATGAGATGCCTAAAGTGCCGAATGAAATGGCCTGGGAGAATGGCCTCTGCTGAAAGTAATCCCGCTTCCAGATGAGGCACCACTGTATCCACCGGAATGGCGAGGTTTTTTTTATAATTGCTGAACTCCCATCCCCAAGAACCATCTCAACTCTCCTGGCAACATTAGCCGCATCCTTAATAGAAATCTCAGTCCCTGTCTCCTTTACCATCTACAACCTGATGGGATGATCAAGGCTCTCAATAAATCACCCGACCCTCTCCCTCTCTATGGGCAACAAAAGAATAGGATGTCTAGAGAAATCCACAAAACGATTCTCATACTAGGTGACAGTCATGCTTCCCTGCTGAAGTCGCTCAAACTAATGACGTTTCTCTTCTCTAGTAGTAATAGGCAAAAACTTTTCCAAAAAGAGGTGTGAAAACTAATCCCAAGTCAGTGCAGGTGACCCAGGTGGTCTAGTCAACAAATAATCCCACCATTTCTTGGCGAAACCAGACATCTGAAAAGCGGCGAAATCAACCTCATTGGTCTCCAAAATACCCATGTTCCGAAGAACCTCATGACAGTTATCCAGATATTCCTGAGGGTCCTTTGACGTAGCACCACTGAAATGAACAGCAAAAAGCTTAATGAACCTGTCCAATCCCCACAAAGCATCAGTGGACATAGCTTCCCCATCAACGAGCGGCGCTGCAGTAACTGGCTGAATCACGCCAACCAGATTAGTTGCTGGGGTCTGAACCGGAGGAGTAGTCTGATCAGGAGTGTGGTTAGCAGGAGTATGGACCCCTCCTTCAGCCTGAGATACGGCTGCTGCCACAAGGAGTGTGCCTGTCTGGTCTACGCTCTCCATAAGGCCCACTAATCTTTTGCTAAACTCGCGGATTCGCTTGCGTAGCGCGATAGTTGATATTTAATTAATTCCTTTAAATGTAGTAACTTTTTCAGAAGTAATATATACTGATAATCCTTGTCAGAACTGCGGATTTGCTTGCGTAGCGCGGTTATTACAAAAGTCAATAAATTTCATCTCTATCATGCATTCGCTTGCGCAGCGTGATTATGGCATCTTATTATGTTCTCTAATTTTTATAATAATCAAGAAATAAAGGCAGATAGGTAAAACATGGTCACTAAAGCGACCGTGCTAGAACCACGGGACTCGGGAACGCCTTACACCTTCTCCCCGGTCAACAAAACTCTTTACCCGAACTTTGTTTTAGCAGACTGATAAAACTAGAGTCAATCCTTCCTTTGATTAGGGATTCAAATAAATGGTGACTTGGAACACCGAAAAAAAATCAATTCCAAGTGGCGACTCTAAAAATAAAATAATCCCTACTCAAAATTTGTCACTTTAATTAGAAAAGCTCCTAACCCAATTTTTATAATACATATGTCTTTTGGGGGTAGAAAAGGGGTGTGATACTCCAAAAGTGCGAGGTATATTGCGTACCCCGGTCAGATATAATAGACACGGGCACACCGTGAAAGCGAACAATCTCTCGAATTAAATCTCTGCCACCCGCTCTGAAGTATAAGTACTTGCCACTGGAATGAAATGTGTTGATTTAGTCAACCTATCCACAATAACCCAAATAGCATCGAACTTCCTCTGAGTGCGTGGGAGCCCAACAACAAAGTCCATAGTGATACGCTCCTACTTCCACTCAAGAATCTCTATATATTGAAGCAAACCACCGGGTCTTTGATGTTCATACTTTACGTGTTGAAAATTCAATCAACGAGCCACATAAGAAACAATGTCCTTTTTCATCCTTCTCCACCAATAGTGTTGTCGCATGTCCTGGTACATTTTGGCTGCACCCGAGTGAATAGAATACTTAGAACCTTGAGCCTCCTCAAGGATCAACTCACGAAGGCCATTAACATTAGGTACACATATACGACCCTGCATCCTCAAAACACCGTCATCTCTAACTGTAACCTTCTCGTCACCACCGTGTCGAATTGTGTCCCTAAGAACCATCAAATGCGGGTCATCATCTTGTCGATCTCTGATACGCTCAATAGAGAAGACCGAGCGACTGTATGAGCTCAAACACTGCTGGGCGAAATAACCAACCTCACGAACCGATTAGCCAAAGTCTGAATGTCCGAAGCTAATGGTCTCTAACCGACGGGAATGATTGCAAGGCTTCCCATACTCACTGCCTTCCTACTCAGTGCATCGGCCACCACGTTGGCCTTCCCCGGATGATACAATATGGTGACATCATAATCCTTCAATAACTCTAACTATCTCCTCTGCCTCAAGTTAATATCCTTTTGTTTTAACAAGTACTGAACACTGCGATGGTCTGTGAAAATCTCACACGGCACATCATATAGATAATGTCTCCAAATCTTCAATGCGTGAACAATGGCTGCCATCTCCAAGTCATGAACAGGATAATTCTTCTCATGAACTTTCAACTGACGAGATGCATATACAATCACCCTGCCATCCTGTATCAATACTACTCCAAGTCCAACACGGGAGGCATTACAATATACCGTAAAAGATCCTGAACCTGATGGTAACTCCAACACCAGTTCTAATGTTAAGGCTATCTTGAGCTTCTGAAAGCTCGCCTCACACTCGTCCAACCATTTAAATGGGGAACCTTTCTGAGTCAATTTAGTCATTGGGGCTGCTATAGATGCAAATCCCTCCAAATATTGACGGTAATAACCTGCCAAACCCAAGAAACTCTTGATTTTCGTGGCTGTAGTGGGTCTAGGCAAGTTCTTGACTGCCTCTAACTTCTTAGGATCTACCTAAATACACTCTGTTGATACGATGTGACCCAAGAAAGCTACTGAATCCAACCAGAACTCACACTTTAAAACTTTTGCATACAACTAATTATCCCTCAATTTATGGAGCGATATATGGAGGTGCTGCTCATGCTCCTCCCGGCTGCGAGAGTATATCAGAATATCATCAATAAACACAATTAAGAAAGAATCCAGATGAGTCTTGAGAACCCAATTCATCAAGTCCATAAAGGTCGATGGGGCATTAGTCAAGCCAAAGGACATCACCAAAAATTCATAGTGCCCATACCTCGGCTGAAAGTCTGTTTTAGGAACATCGTGCCCTAATATTTAACTAATGGTAGTCCGATCTCAGATCAATTTTTAAAAACACACTGGCACCCTGAAGCTGATCAAATGAATCATCAATTCTCAGCAATGGATATTTTTTCTTGATAGTAACCATGTTCAACTACCGGTAATCTATACACATCCTCATTGACCCATCCTTCTTCTTCACAAACAAAACCGGTGCACCCCAGGGCAAGATGCAAGGTCTAATAAAACCCTTATCAAGCAAGTCTTGCAACTTCTCTTTCAATTCTTTCAATTCTGGTGGGTTCATCTGGTATGGAGGAATAGAAATAGATTGAGTTCCAGGAGCCACATCAATGCAAAAGTCGATATCCCTGTCGGGTTGCATCCCCGACAGGTCTGCAAGAAATACCTCGGGAAACTCGCGAACAATAGGCATTGAATCTATCGAAGGAATTTCAGCAACAGAATCATGAATATGAGCTAAATAAGCCAAACACCCCTTCTCAACCATGCGCTGATCCTTGGCATTAGAAATCACTCTGCTGGGAGAATAACCAAGAGTCCCTTTCCACTATAATCGAGGCAACCCTGGCAAGGCTAACGTAATTGTCTTGGCGTTACAATCCAAGATGGCATAATAAAAAGACAACCAATCCATGCCCCATATAACATCATAATAGACCATGTCTAGAAGCAAAAGGTCTACACTAGTTTCAAGACCCTCAATGACTACTTCACACAAACGATACACACGATCTACCACAATAGCATCCCCCACCGGCGTAGAAATATAAAAACGAACACTCAAGGAATCGCGGGGTACAACCAAATACGAGGAAAAATATGATGACACATAAGAATAAGTAGACCCCGGATCAAATAAAACTGAGGCATTTCTATTGCTAACTGAAATGATACCTGTAATAACAGCATCAGATGACTCTGCCTCAGGTCTAGGTGGGATTACATACAGTCAGGGCTGGGCTTCACCACCCTAAACTAAGTCTCTGAGAGGACCTCTGATAGGCAGACCTCCACCTCTAGCGAGCTTGCCTCCACCCATAGTGGCCTGATCTCCACCTCTAACCCTACCTCTAGCTACCTGACCCCTACCCCTGGCTGGCTGAGCAGGTGGTACTGGAACTATAGCACGGTAACCCTAACACTTTAAATTATCTGACACGCGAGGATAATATCTGGCAATGTGCCTCGCGTCACCACAAGTGTAACAAGACCTCAGCTACTGAGATTGCTGGCCGACAAACTGACCCTATCGACTAGTATAACCACCTTGAACACTCTGAAGAGGAGGTGAAGTAATAGGAGCTGGCTGCTTTGAATAAGTCAAGTAAGAGCCACGACCACCGGAGGTACCATGAGATGCATAAAGTGCCAAATGAAATGGCCTGGAAGAATGGCCTCTCCTGAAAGTAATCCCGCTTCCAGATGAGGCACCACTGAATCCACCAGAATGGCGAGGTCTTTTGTCTAATCCCTGACCTCCCATCCCCAAGAACCATCTCAACTCTCCTGGCCACATTAGCCGCATCCTGAAAAGAAATCTCAGTCCCTATCTCCTTTAGCATCTGCAACCTGATGGGCTGAGCAAGGCTCTCAATAAATCACCCGACCCTCTCCCTCTCTATGGGAAACAAAAGAATAGCATTTCTAGACAAATCCACAAAACGATTCTCATACTAGGTGACAGTCATGCTTCTCTGCTGAAGTCGCTCAAACTGATGACGTTTCTCCTCTCTAGTAGTAATAGGCAAAAACATTTCCAAAAAGAGGTATGAAAACTAATCCCAAGTCAGTGCAGGTGACCCAGGTGGTCTAGTCAACAAATAATCCCACCATTTCTTGGCGAAACCAGACATCTGAAAAGTGGAAAAATCGACCTCATTGGTCTCCAAAATACCCATGTTTCGAAAAACCTCATGACATCTATCCAGATATTCCTCAGGGTCCTTTGACGTAGCACCACTGAAATGAACAGAAAAAGCTTAATGAACCTGTCCAATCCCCACAAAGCATCAGTGGACATAGCTTCCCCATCAACGAGCGGCGCTGCAGTAACGGGCTGAATCGCGCCAACTGGATTAGTTGTTGGGGTCTGAACCTGAGGAGTAGTCTGATCAGGAGTGTGGTTAGCAGGAGTCTGGACCCCTCCTCCAGCCTGAGATACGGCTGCTACCACAGAGAGTGTGCCTGTCTGGTCTACGCTCTCCATAAGGCCCACTAATCTTTTGCTAAACTCGCGGATTCGCGTGCGTAGCACGATAGTTAATATTTAATTAATTCCTTTAAATGTAGTAACTTTTTCAGAAGTAATATATACTGATAATCCTTGTCAGAACTGCGGATTTGCTTGCGTAGCGCGGTTATTACAAAAGTCAATAAATTTCATCTCTATCATGCATTCGCTTGCGCAGCGTGATTATGGCATCTTATTATGTTCTCTAATTTTTATAATAATCAAGAAATAAAGGTAGATAGGTAAAACATGGTCACTAAAGCGACCGTGCTAGAACCACGGGACTCGGGAACGCCTTACACCTTCTCCTCGGTCAACAAAACTCTTTACCCGAACTTTGTTTTAGCAGACTGATAAAAATAGAGTCAATCCTTCCTTTGATTAGGGATTCAAATAAATGGTGACTTGGAACACCGAAAAAAAATCAATTCCAAGTGGCGACTCTGTAAATAAAATAATCCCTACTCAAAATTTGTCACTTTAATTAGAAAAGCTCCTAACCCAATTTTCATAATACATATGTCTTTTGGGGGTAGAAAAGGGGTGTGATACTCCAAAAGTGTGAGGTATATTGCGTACCCCGGTCAGATATAATAGACCCGGGCACACCGTGAAGGCGAACAATCTCTCGAATTATATCTCTGCCACCCGCTCTGAAGTATAAGTACTTGCCACTGGAATGAAATGTGCTGATTTAGTTAGCCTATCCACAATAACCCAAATAGCATCGAACTTCCTCTGAGTCCGTGGGAGTCCAACAACAAAGTCCATAGTGATACGCTCCTACTTCCACTCAAGAATCTCTATCTATTGAAGCAAACCACCGGGTCTTTGATGTTCATACTTTACGTGTTGGAAATTCAATCAACGAGCCACATAAGCAACAATGTCCTTTTTCATCCTTCTCCACCAATAGTGTTGTCGCATGTCCTGGTACATTTTGGCTGCACCCGAGTGAATAGAATACTTAGAACTTTGAGCCTCCTCAAGGATCAACTCACGAAGGCCATTAACATTAGGTACACATATACGACCCTGCATCCTCAAAACACCGTCATCTCTAACTGTAACCTTCTCGTCACCACCGTGTCGAATTGTGTCCCTAAGAACCATCAAATGCGGGTCATCATCTTGTCGATCTCTGATACGCTCAATAGAGAAGACTAAGCGACTGTACAAGCTCAAACACTGTTGGGAGAAATATCCAACCTCACGAACCGATTATCCAAAGTCTAAATGTCTGAAGCTAACAGTCTCTCACCGACGGGAATGATTGCAAGGCTTCCCATACTCACTGCCTTCCTACTCAGTGCATCGGCCACCACGTTGGCCTTCGTCTCTATCATGCATTCGCTTGCGCAGCGTGATTATGACATCTTATTATATTCTCTAATTTTTATAATAATCAAGAAATAAAGGCGGATAGGTAAAACATGAAAATCATATAAATCACAGTTTATCAAAAATTCAAGTCAAGTTTTAAGTCACTAAAGCGACCGTGCTAGAACCACGGGACTCGGGAACGCCTTACACCTTCTCCCCGGTCAACAGAACTCTTTACCCGAACTTTGTTTTCGCATACTGATAAAAATAGAGTCAATCCTTCCTTTTATTAGGGATTCAAATAAATGGTGACTTGGAATACCGAAAAAAATGAATTCCAAATGGCGACTCTGTAAATAAAATAATCCCTACTCAAAATTTGTCACTTTAATTAGAAAAGCTCTTAACCCACAATTCATAATACATATGTCTTTTGGGGGTAGAAAAGGGGTGTGGTACTCCAAAGTTGCGAGGTATATTGCGTACCCCAGTCATATATAATAGACACGGTCACACCGTGGAGGCGAACAATTTCTCGAATTATGTCTCTGCCACCCGCTCTGAAGTATAAGTTCTTGCCACTGGAATGAAATGTGCTGATTTAGTCAGCCTATCCACAATAACCCAAATGGCATCGAACTTCCTCTTAGTCCGTGGGAGTCCAACAACAAAGTCCATAGTGATACGCTCCTACTTCCACTCAAGAATCTCTATCTGTTAAAGCAAACCACCGGGTCTTTGATGTTCATACTTTACGTGTTGGAAATTCAATCAACGAGCCACATAAGCAACAATGTCCTTTTTCATCCTTCTCCACCAATAGTGTTGTCGCATGTCCTGGTACATTTTGGCTGCACCCGAGTGAATAGAATACTTAGAACTTTGAGCCTCCTCAAGGATCAACTCACGAAGGCCATTAACATTAGGTACACATATACGACCATGCATCCTCAAAACACTGTCATCTCTAACTGTAACCTTCTTGGCACCACCGTGTCGAATTGTGTCCCTAAGAACCATCAAATGCAGGTCATTATCTTGTCGATCTCTGATACGCTCAATAGAGAAGACTGAGCGACTGTATAAGCTCAAACACTGTTGGGCGAAATATCCAACCTCACGAACCGATTATCCAAAGTCTGAATGTCTGAAGCTAACAGTCTCTCACTGACGGGAATGATTGCAAGGCTTCCCATACTCACTGCCTTCCTACTCAGTGCATCGGCCACCACGTTGGCCTTCCCCGGATGATACAATATGGTGACATCATAATCCTTCAATAACTCTAACTATCTCCTTTGCCTCTAGTTAATATCCTTTTGTTTGAACAAGTACTGAACGCTGCGATGGTCTGTGAAAACCTCACACGGCACATCATACAAATAGTGTCTCCAAATCTTCAATGCGTGAACAATGGCTGCCATCTCCAAGTCATGAACAGGATAATTCTTCTCATGAACTTTCAACTGACGAGATGCATATGCAATCACCCTGCCATCCTGCATCAATACTACTCCAAGTCCAACATGTGAGGCATTATAAACATCGGATGCCCTAATCTTCAACTACTGGTAGTCCGATCTCAGATCAATTTTTGAAAACACACTGGCACCCTGAAGCTGATCAAATGAATCATCAATTCTCGGCAATGGATATTTATTCTTGACAGTAACCTTGTTCAACTACAGATAATCTATACACATCCTCATCGACCCATCCTTCTACTTCACAAACAAAACCGGTGCACCCCAGGGCGAGATGCAAGGTCTAATAAAACCTTTATCAAGCAAGTCTTGCAACTGCTATTTTAATTCTTTCAATTTTGGTGGGTTCATCTGGTATGGAGGAATAGAAATAGGTTGAGTGCCAGGAGCCACATCAATGCAAAAGTCGATATCCCTGTCGGGTGGCATCCCTGACAGGTCTGCAAGAAATACTTCGGGAAACTCGCGAACAATAGGCATTGAATCTATCGAAGGAATTTCAGCATCAGAATCATGAATATGAGCTAAATAAGCCTTACACCCCTTCTTAACCATGCGATGAGCCTTGGCATTAGAATTCACTCTGCTGGGAGAATAACAAGGAGTCCCTTTCCACTGTAATCGAGGCAACCCTGGCAAGGCTAACGTAATTGTCTTGGCGTGACAATCCAAGATGCCATAATAAGGAGACAACCAATCCATGCCCAATATAACATCAAAATAGACCATGTCCAGAAGCAAAAGGTCTACACTAGTTTCAAGACCCTCAATGACTACTACACACGAACGATACACACGATCTACCACAATAGCATCCCCCACCGACGTAGACATATAAAAACGAACACTCAAGGAATCGCGGGGTACAACAAAATACGAGGCAAAATATGATGACACATAAGAATAAGTAGACCCCGGATCAAATAAAACTGAGGCATTTCTATTGCTAACTGAAACGATACCTGTAATAACAGCATCAGTTGACTCTGCCTCAGGTCTAGCTGGGAATGCATACAGTCAGGGCTGGGCTTCACCACCCTAAACTATGTCTCTGAGAGGACCTCTGATAGGTAGACCTCCACCTCTAGCGAGCTTGCCTCCACCCCTAGTGGCCTGACCTCCATCTCTAACAATCTGGCCCCTACCTCTAGCTACCTGACCCCTACCCCTGGCTGGCTGGGCAGGTGGAGCTAGAACTATAGCACGGTAACCCTAACACTTTGAATTATCCGACACGCGAGGACAATATCTGGCAATGTGCCTCGCGTCACCACAAGTGTAACAAGACCTCAGCTACTGAGATTGCTGGCCTGAAAATTGACCCTATCGACCAGTATAACAACCCTGAACACTCTGAAGAGGAGGTGAACTAATAGGAGATGGCTGCTCATAATAAGTCAAGTAAGAGCCACGACTACCTGAGGTACCATGACATGCCTAAAGTGCCGAATGAAACGGCCTGGAAGAATGGCCTCTGCTGAAAGTAATCCCGCTTCCAGATGAGGCACCATTGAATCCACCGGAATGGCGAGGTCTTTTGTCTGATCCCTGACCTCCCATCCCCAAGAACCATCTCAACTCTCCTTGCCACATTAGCCGCATCCTGAAAAGAAATCTCAGTCCCTGTCTCCTTTACCATCTGCAACCTGATGGGCTGAGCAAGTCTCTCAATATATCGCCCGACCCTATCCCTCTCTATGGGCAACAAAAGAATATCATGTCTAGACAAATCCACAAAACGATTCTCATACTAGGTGACAGTCATGCTTCTCTACTAAAGTCGCTCAAACTGATGACGTTTCTCCTCTCTAGTAGTAATAGGCAAAAACTTTTGCAAAAAGAGGTGTGAAAACTAATCCCAAGTTAGTGCAGGTGACCCAGGTGGTCTAGTCAATAAATAATCCCACAATTTCTTGGCGAAACCAGACATCTAAAAAGCGGCAAAATCGACCCCATTGGTCTTCAAAATACCCATGTTCCGAAGAACCTCATGACAGCTGTCCAGATATTCCTGAGGGTCCTTTGACGTAGCACCACTGAAATGAACAGGAAAAAGCTTAATGAACCTGTCCAATCCCCACAAAGCATCAGTGGACATAGCTTCCCCATCGACGAGCGACGCTGCAGTAACTGGCTGAATCACGCCAACCGGATTAGTTGCTGGGGTCTGAACCTGAGGAGTAGTCCTATCAGGAGTGTGGTTAGAAGGAGTCTGGACCCCTCCTCCAGCATGAGATACGGCTGTTGCCACAGGGAGTGTGCATGTCTGGGCTACGCTCTCCATAAGGCCCACTAATCTGACCAAAGTATCCTGAATCACTGAGGTAGCAATAAACCCCTTTGGGACCTGAGTTGGTCCTGTTGGAACCCCCTTATTAATATCTATTTGGGGCTCCGTTGCTGGGGTTGTCGTATGAGCAATGGGTTGAGCGCTGCCCCTGCCTCGGCCTCTGACATGGCCTCGGCTTCTGCCCCTAGTAGGAGTTGCTGATGCTGGAGGATCGAATTGTTGGTTAGCGGAAGAAGAAGCACGTGTTCTCTCCATCTGCGATAGAATAGAAGAGTCCAAACCAGTATTTGAGATAACAAGAATCGCACAACATAGTAGAAATAAAAATGAGTTTCTTCCTAGCTTCATAGCCTCTAAGAGATAAGTACAAACGTCTTTGTACCGATCTTTCGGACTCTATTAAGCTTGTTCGTGAATTGTGAGACCTAGGGAACCTAGTGCTCTGATACCAACTTGTGGCGACCCAAATTCCCAACCCTCGGGATCGTGATGGCGCCTAACACCTCACTTGCTAGGCAAGCCAATGTTAGAGGGATTAAACATTTAAATGAATAAAATATAATATGAACTCTAATAATATTACAATAAATTAATCATGAATAACATATGAAATAATATAACGAAACTCGAACTAATATTAATATCTAACTACAAGGATTTGGTGTCACAATTCACGAACTACTAACGAATACTACAACTGTTTTGGCTGAAAGAAATATGAATATGTCAGTTTCGAATAGTAATCTAAGTAATGACGAGAAGACTCCAGGAATCTGCGGAAGCCAACAGATCTACCTCCAGGAATCTAAGTAATGACGAGAAGACTCCAGGAATCTGCGGAAGCCAACAGATCTACCTCGTTTCTTCGTGCGAATGATATCGGCTACACCTAACTATGGCTGGTACCTGGATCTGCACAAGAAGTGCAGAGTGTAGTATCAGTACAACCGACCCCATGTATTGAGTAAGTGTCGAGCCTAACCTCGTCGAAGTAGTGACGAGGCTAGGACGGGACACCACATAAAACTGGACATATATCATCATGCTAGTAGAAATAACATAAATTAAGGAATTTAAAAACCAAATAATGGCCTTCACTGCTCAAGCACTGTTTTTCCTCGAATTTGCATGCCACTCACTACTCAAGCACTGCTTTTCCTTTAGAATTGGCCTTCAACTCACTCGTATCTAATCATAATTCGTTCAACATCATTAATTAGTGCTAAATATGCTATCATTAATGAAAAATCATGGTTTTCCTAAGTTTTCCCAACAACATATGAAAATCGACCCCGAGCGCGCTTGGTCTAAACTTGAGGTTCGGACCAAACCCCGTTTACCAATTCTCCCCCGAGCCTAGATATACAACATGTTTTGGAATCTGACCTCAATTTGAGGTCTAAATTCCCAAATTTTGAAATTTCTAAGTTCTACCTAAAAAATCCAAATTTTCACCATGAAAACTCTAGATTCTAGGTTGAAATCTTGTTAAAAGTTGTTAAGGAATGAAAGGAATTAGTTAGAGATCACTTATGGAGGTTTAGGGTTTGGGAGAATTGAAAAAAAGGTGAAAACCCCGTCTAAAATCTGTTTTAACAGGTTGCGGTTATCGCATTTGCGATCAGGGGTTCGCAATTGCGAACCCTTCGAATTTTTGCATTTGTCGCATTTGTGATTTCTGAGGGACTTCACATTTGCAACCAGAATATTGCATTCGCGAGGTCTGAGGCTGGCCCAGGGCTTCGCATTTGCGAAGCCTGATCTTGCAAATGAGAGATCAGAGACCTGCCAACACCTGATTTCAACTGTGTAATGTTTTCTAAGTCTAGACACTCTGTAGCCTATCCGAAACTCGCCCGAGCCCTAGGGGCTCCAAACCAAACATGCACACAAGTCTAAAAATATCATACGAACTTGCTCGTGCGATCAAATCATCAAAATAACATCAAAAACTACAATTTGACCTCAAAAGCCATGATTTTCTCAAGAATACTCAAACTTTCTAACTTTTCAACCGAATGTCCGAATCACATCAAATCAACTCCGATTCTCATCAAATTTCACAAATAAGACATAAATATCATAACAAACATGTTCCGGGATCTGGAACCAAAATACGGGCCGGATACCAACGATTTCAAACATAATTTGATTTCCTTATTTCATGTAAAAACCAGCACAACAATTTTCTTCAAAAATTATTTTATCCAAGGTTAGGGACCTCGGAACTCAATTACGGGCATACGCCCAAGTCCCTTAATTTACTGCGGACCTCCCGAGATCGTCGAAACACAGATCCGGGTCCGTTTACTCAAAATGTTGACCAAAGTAAACTAAAACCACATTTTAACTCTAAAAATTACTATTTCTCATATTTTCACATAAAAGCTTTCCGGTTTCACACCCGGACTATGCACGCACATCGAGGTAATTAAAATTAGTCTTTTAAGGCTAATAAGCGTGAAATTGATTCTTAATTCATAAAATGACCCTTTAGGTCATATCACAATATCTCTTGTCTTTGTTATTCCTTGAGAATAGTGTGTGTTTTGGATGTGACGCTTTGGCTCGGTTTTTTACTCTTGTAGAAATACCTTAAATATTATAATCTTAACTTTGCTTAACTGCTTTGACTAGACTGTCTTGATGAATCCAATCCTGAGTGAGTTATGTGCCATGTGTGTGTGAGGTTTGGGTGTTATTATGTGCATTGCATTTGATGCCTAGAACGTGTCCTGTGTGTTTGCAAAGCGAAATAGTAGTTTTGTTCAGTCTTGGAAGTGATATAGGCATTTCTTTGTTGAGCCAGATATGTATATTTTACCCGCCTAATTGTTATGTATCGTACAAACCATTTGAGCCTGTAATCTTTTTTCTTTGGCAACCACATTACATGCCTTACCCATTTGTTTGAATTAACCATCTATTTTAACCTTTTAACCTCTCATGAGCACTTCAATTGTTATAAAATTTGTAAAAGTTAAAGTGTGGGGTGATTGGTTTGGCTTTTGAGTGGAATTAATGAAATAAGGAAAAATAGTTGTATTGTCGTGAAAAAAAATATTCCTTGATAAGTGGTGAAACTTGATGTAATTGTTCTTAAAGAAGTATGGAGTTAATATATATTGATTTTAAGGTGGAGTTATGGTTTCACATAAGTGTGTGGTTTTAAATATTTAAGTGTATGTATTAAAGTTCTTAGGGATGTGTATTCACTCTTATATCTAAATATATCCTATCTGTATCGCGGGCTACATTACGACCAAATAAAGTCCTACTTGATCAGAGACTGAATGAGCTCGATTAGTAGAGTAGTACACTAGAGGCAAGCCTATGGTGCATATTTTATGGCATACGAAACTAATTTCTGAGAGTGAGTGAATACTTTTTATCTTGTGTTCCTAAGTGTTCTTAAATTTTATTGTGTGGAACTACTCTGTTTTGTTGTGTGAGGGCACTTGATTCATGAAGGAAAAGTAATGTCAGTGACCTCTCTGTTAGAGTAAGTGGGTGAGTTATGAATAATGCATGGTACTTATGAGTCAAATCTTGAGGTGAAGATGTTACGCTTTTGTGCTTAGTCTATTTCAAATATCGTTGGTGTGATGAATTAGGAGAATTATTTAAAAAGACCGTGTCTATATAAAGTGTAGTTTTATTTCTAGAGAACAAGTAATGGTTTAAGTCTGTGGTGTTGATGATAGGCTATAATTACATATTTAGTCTCTTATTACACTCTAATTTACTGCACTTTAGTTGAGTTTGAGCTTTAATCGCTAGTGTTTTGCACTAATTGGGCCTTTTATGCCTTGTAGGAGTGATTCCGAGCTATGTAGATGTTATGGAATGAATTCAAGTGATTTAGAGCTTTGAAATCCGAGTAAAATCCCAAAGAGTTAAGCCGGGATCGTGTTCGGGGATCAACGGATGACAATTTAGAAGGAACGAAGAATCGAGCGGAGATATTGTGCACTGTCTAGTAAAATGCACATAACGTTTCGACCATAACTCCATTTGGGCTCCACAATATATGGATGGAAACAAAATTCAAAGGGCTACATCTTTCAATTTCAAAGTTTCTTAAAATTTCAAATCGAACAGGATGAAAAGTGCACGGTAAGTGCACGGCCGCGCACTGACTGCGCATATGGGGCAGAAAGTGAGAAATGTGCGCGGCCAAGTGCGCGACCGCGCACGTCCTGTCTGGGAAAAGTGTCATTTTTTGCATAGGAGAAGGTATAATTGTTTGGACCAACCCTACTTGGTATATATACATGAAAAAATGGTATTTTGAGTACTTTTGACACACTTTGGACCTAAGGAGGAAAGAACACACTAGGAGCAAGGCGGAGAATTATTCTATGTGTTTTTCACTTCCTTCTTCCTATTTATATTATTGGTTTTAAATTCTAATATTGCAGTTATGCATACTATTAGAAATATCTAATTTGCTATCTGGGGTTTTTATGGAACCTATTGGAGGATGAATTTCCTTTTACGTTAACATAGATTTGTTGTAGCTTTTTCTCTATTTGTTCAACTACGTTTATATTTTGGTTGGTTGAAGACCTCTCAATCGGTTGTGCCTATTTAGTGTGTATTACTCAGAAGAGAGTGCATATTTAGGTATTTGGTGAACAATATCACTCCTAACGTATATGAGGTATCAATACGAATGGTTTAAAGGTGGGATTAAGAATAACAAAACCTTGGTGCAATCCGAGTGAGCCGTAACTTAGTGCCAGCTAGCGTAATTCGGAAGAATATGTCTAGTGTGGTAGTTACTCGGAAGAGAATTACAACACAGAGAGAGATCATGATCGGTAGAGAACACTTAGGCAAATTTAAAGGAAACGTAGCGGAAAGGATTCCGACAATGGGGGAAATCATAACTCTAGACCTCCTTAATCTTATCAACAATACTTATCCTTGTTAATTGATAGTTTTATTGCTTTCTAGTATTTGTTAGTTAATTAGATAAAAATAAATATTATAATCTTTATAATTAGGAAATTGTTTGGACTTGTGTTTCTTAGTGATATTGAACAACTGTAGTTGAGCCTTAGTTCTATGTGGGATTCGACTCCGGACTTGTAAACCGGATTATATTTGCAACGACCGCTTAGGCCTTTTTATAAGGCATAGTTGGGCATGATCAATTCTCCCTCACTAATGCCAAAACTACCTCTACAATATACATTTCGTCATCACACTGATACCACCATAACCCCTACTGCCGGAAATTTGACCAAAAAAGATCCTCTAGTCATTTAAACAATCATACCACTGAAGCCACCACAAATTCAACCAACTAAAATCAATACGTTCCACAACTCCTACACGCAAGCTTGAACCTCTTCTACAAATGACACCCACTTCAAATACCAACCCAACAGTCACCAACTCAATCACAAAAATTGATACACATCAATTAGCCTTCCTACTTATAATCAGTAATAATGTATACTCGCCACCACCAACAATACTTCCTCCTTACCCACAGGCCACAACGCCAGTACCACAACAATGTTTGAATCAACCACTATACCTTACCATCTCCAATACTACTACAACAAACCCCAGCATCACCACCACCACCAATGACTCAACACCACCCCAACTTCCTTCATGCACCACCTAGGTTCCTTCAACCACCATGTCCAACACCACCTCCACCACTGCCAGATATCACACTCAAGCAGCAACAAACAAGGATTTTAATGGGCAGCACGGAGGCTCTCACCAATATCATTCAACAGGGCATCTACACGCCCATGCATCACGACATTGCCATGAAAATACTGTATCAGCAGGAGATTACCACCCTGGAACTCCAAACACAACTTATCAACATCCATCAATGGAACATGCACCTCATCAACCCTACCAGATTTGGCATACACCCCCATCTCACAACTACTTGTCATGTTTTGTGCCCCACCAACAACCCTTGAAGGAAACTCCCCCTCCAAATCATCAAGCACAGGAGCAAATGGAACTGCACCAACAACGCAGATGGGAATGTATCCACTCACAACATCACTATCTCCGCCGATGGAAGAAAACCAATAACAACCACATATTGAAGAAGTGAGAGACACTCCGGAGGCATTCATGGAGTACCTGACACTGAACGACTCTCTCACGAACTCCATGCAAGAAAATATCGAAAGAAAATTCCTAATATTCATTCCACCACGCTTGTAGAAGACATCTTTGAATGTTTGACTCAACCCTTACTCATTGAAGGACAAATATGTTGTCCAGATGATACCAACACTCAACGACAATATACTACCACATGCTCTCTATCAACCTCCACACCTGCTTATGCACCTGGAGTTATCATTACACCAACGGGGTTTTCATCGCAACGATCATCTTATGAAGATAATGTTATGGACTTGTAGGGGAGCTAATGGACTTGAATTTCGTAGGAACCTCCGCTTCCTATTAAACTGGAACAACCCATCCATTTTGTGCCTCACTGAGACAAAGATGCAAGATAACACTGCCCTGCTTTATAATTTGACTTCACAGATCTTATATAAGTAGCTGCTCATGGTCATTCAGGAGGGATAGCTCTTCTTTGGCGTGCAAACGAGCTGACAGTAGACCTGGTGGCAGTCACAAGCCAACAAATTCATGCTTCTATTCAAGAAGGCAACCACCCTCCTAAATGGTTTTTATCAGTTATTTATGATAGTAATCACTATGCTAATAGGAAAATCTTATGGAAATATCTCCAAGAATTTAATAATTTTCATACATCAGCTTGGCTCTTATGCAGAGATATCGATGAGTTATGCTCAGCCTCAGATAAACTAGGTGGGAATCCTATTATTCAAAATACAACTGATACCTTTAATAATTGTCTAAACTCTATTAACATACTTGATCTAGGCTTTACTGGGTCACGTTTTACATGGACTAACAAACCTAGAATAAGACTAATGCGAGCATTAATTATATAACACCTAACAGATTAATAATGGAGAGACTAGATAATATTTTTCCCAACGAATCCTGGATAAAATCATTTGAAGATGCTATTGTTTTACACCTTCCAAGAACCCATTCGGACCATTGCCCATTATTTCTTAATTTACACAAACCTTCCCAAATTCTGCCTCTAACTTTAAGTTTGAAATGATGTGGTGAAGCAACCTAGATTTTAGTCATATTGTCTCATCTCACTGGAACTCTAGCCAGTTATACTTTGATTCGTTACACAACTTTACTACGCACCTTAAAAATTGAACCATTAATACCTTTGGTAATATTTTTTACAAAAAAATAATCATACTCTCCAGAATAGATGGCATTCAACGTATGAATCCCCTACGAAAACAATTTATTTTACTACAATCTAGAAAATAGACTTCTAACAGATGCCAATACTAGTTTTTTCCATGTTACAGCTATTCAAAGGCGCAGACATAATCAGATACTTGGACTTGTCGACAGTGTTGGCAATTCGACATTAGATCCACATTCCATATATAAAATAATCACTAATCACTTTCAACTTTTATACACAACTCAATTTACATCTACCCCAAAATTATATTCGACTTATTCATATAATGTTCTTCCGAATGATACACACCAAATACTAACACAACCACTAATCTATGACGAAATTTATCGGGAAATCACATCCTTCAAAACTTTTAAGACTCCGGGCCCGGATTGTCTACACCCTTTTTTCTTCTAAAAATTCTGGGAGGATACAAAACTAGTTGTAGTAACTATATGCACAACTGCCTTCTTTACAGCTGCCATCCTAGAAGACCTCAATAAAACATTCATTACACTAATTCCCAAAGTTCAAAACCCTGAAAATATAGCTCAATACCGTCCAATCGGACTATGTAATACAATCTAAAAATCGTTACAAAGATTATTACTAACCATATTAGACCTTATATATCCACAATTATTAGCCCCACCCATAGTAGTTTTATCTGGGGTAAACGGCCATTGATAATGCTATAATAGTCCAACAAGCAATGCACTCTTTTAGAAGACAGAAAGGAAAAATTGGTAACATGATCTTTAAAATTGACCTTGAGAAAGCCTTCGGCCGTTTAGAATGGTCGTTCATCCACTATTCACTACAATAATTAAATTTTTCACCTCACTTAATCAAACTAATAATGTCTTATGTCTCAACCTCCTCTGTCTTTATACTAGTCAATGGAAAACCTACCCAATTCATTCAACAAATGCGAGGCATCAGACAGGGAGACTCTTTAAGCCCTTATATCTTTATCATCTGCATGGAATCACTCTCACATCTCATTGAACATACTGTGGATATCCTTCAATGAAATCCAGTTAAAATATCTCGTAAATCAACCCCTCTTTCACACTTACTTTTTGCTGACGGCCTAGTCTTATTTGCTCAAGCTACTGAAAATAATGTGCACACAATTATTAACATCTTCAATAAACTACACAAACAATCGGGCCAACGCATCAACGTTACGAAATCAAAAATTCTTTTTCTCAGCCAACGTGCCAAACGACACTAAGAATAAAATCTACCCACTTCTTAACATAGCAACCACTACTAATTTTGGCAGGTACCTAGGGCTGCCAATAACCAACACCACACCGTCGTCCACTGATTATCAATACCTCATTGACCAACTAAATCGTAAACTGGCTGGTTGGAAACATAAATGCTTATCATTTGCTGGTCGAACGATCCTAATCACTTATGTTCTAAATACTATTCCCACATATGCCATGCAAGTAAATATCCTCCCATCTAAGATTCTAAGGCATATTGATCGTATTCAAAGAAAAATTCTCTAGGGCTCTTCCCCAGTTAATTGAAAGCTTCATCTTATCAACTAGGACAAAGTTACTACACTCATAATTTATGGAGGCCTAGGAATTCATAAAATATATCCTAAAAATATGGCCTGAATTACAGCCTTACTTTGGCGATGCTATAACAATTCTAACACTCATTGGGAAAATACTCTATACCTTAAATACCAGCCACAAATACAACAACCTCATCCAAAATTTAACCATCCTAAGAATAACTAGGCTTCATACATTTGGAAAAGCACGACAAAAGCTTAACATTTTCTTAAACGTGGTCTAGGATGGAATATAGCTAATGCTAACCAAATTCAACTATGGTCAAACTACTGGCTACCCCCACACTGCACCTTACGCCAGCTTATTTATGGACCACTCCAAAACCATGAAGATAACCTTCCACTCAGCTTTATCATTCAAAATGGATCATGGAACCTCACACCACTTTCATTTGACCTCCCACATTCCCTCCTTACCCATATAACTAACACCTTGTTAAACACTTCAATCAGTCCTAAAGACAAATTCTTTTGGCATCCTTCACCAATAGGAGCCTTCTCAACCGCTACAACATAAAACCTAATAACAACCCCTCCGCACAAGCAACAACTCCCTTCAGACCTGACTTGGGTATGGAAGATACATTCTACCAATAAAATTAAACACTTCTTCTGCCTCATGCTACAAGCCAAACTACCAACCCTCTCATTTATCTCTCAACGCAACATTTCTATGGATACTACTTGCCCATTGTGCAGACAAGCACCTGAGGATATAGATCATTTTTTTGTCCATTGTGCTTATACCTCATATATATGGCAGCATTTTAATATACCAATTCCACCACAACTCACACAAAAATAGGTTAAATAATTATGTCTTCTCCCCAACCCCCACTTACCCACACAACCAATGCTGCACCATTACATATCTTAGTGCCAATCATCTTCTGGCACATCTGGATCAACCGTAATCATAACTTATTTAACCACATCCACACACCCATTAATATACGTACCATATATAATTAAGCATCTCAATTCTACCACTTAGCTACCACATACAACCACCAACACACACTAACTAATCATATTCCAATTAAATGGCACCCTCCACCCCAAGGTTTCTATAAGTTAAATATAGATGAAGCATATGATAATCAATACCATAAGGGTGGAATCGCTGGAGTTTGTCGCAACGACTCAAGCACATGGGTATATGGCTTTACCAAACATTTGACATATAATGATACCCACAAGCTAAACTTCCAGCGTTATATCATGCGTTTCTACTAGAAAAAGCTCGCAACTACAAACCATTACAAGTGGAAACAGACTCTCAGGTATTGCTCCACATCTTATCAAATACACCACCAAAATACTCACACATTCTTCTTGAATGTAGGTCGATGCTGTCACGATCAGAAAACCACCCTTGTCGTGATTGCACATATCGCAATACTAGGCTAGCCAATTCACTACTTATAGCATAAACAAACCTTTCGTTCAAATCATTTCTAATCCGATATTTCATTAAAAATCTGTTTAAGCATTTCGAAACAAGCAAGGATATACTAAACATTAATACAACCCCAAAATCCCAAAGTTACTAGTCATGAGAAACTAAACTAAAGATACAAGTCTGGGAAGATAAATGCTATAAAAAGTAGGAAGGATAAAGGCAAGGCTGCAGACGTCGTGCAGCTACCTCGCGAATCTCCGAAACACTCTGAGACAAGGAAGGCCAACTCTCACTCTGATGCCCTAACACCTGAATCTGTACACACGATTGCAAAGAGTAATGTGAGTATGCCAACTTAGTAAGTAATAAATATAAATAAAGACTGACCAGTAAAAAACACGTAAATACACGTCATAAATTCACAGTAAGTAAAATCTTTCTTTCCAACAGTACATATATGTCAAATCATCACGCTTAAAAGCCGATTTCAGTAAAAATCATTTGTAAATATTTTTTCAACAGTTTCAACAAAATTTCAAGAAGTTTAGAGTAAAAGTGATGAAAATTATAAATAGACTCTCGGGCAAAACATGTATCATAAACCGCCCCTCGGGCATAACATCACTCAGAATCAGTCCCTCAGGCATACCTCGCAATCACTCATAATCGGCCCCTCGGGAAATCTCACATCCACTCATGCCTCCCAATCACTAGTCACTCGGCACTTGACACTCGCACTCAGTAGGTACCTGCGCTCACTAGGAGTGTACAGGCTCCGGAGGGGCTCCTACAGCCCAAGCGCTATAACAAGCCATCTCGTCACATAATCAATAAGGCATGCGGCCTCTCATATATCATAAAACAGTACAACATGTTGCGGCGCGCAGTCCGATACCATGATATCTTCACAACACAGGCCCTCAGCCTTACTCAGTCAGAAACCTCTCAAGCCACTCGGGCTATCAATAAAACAGGTTGCTCAGCCCAAAATATCATTTTATGCATTAAATGGAGTAAATAATATTGAGTTTCGAAGTCAATAAAACATAGCATGACTAAGTACAAACCTTAAATCAACATAGTGAAAAAATAGTAGTAAAAGCCCCTCAGGGTCCAAACATCATGTAGTTTTCCAGTCACATATGCAACTTAATAGTCGCTACGGGATGGACCAAGGCACAATCCCCAATGGTGCACACCTGATAACTAGGGATTTTACCTTATTTTACACTCTTTCGTACTTAGTTTTGGATAAAATTGTATGCAAAATAGTCCCAAAGGCTTACTTGTTGTGCTTGTTGCAGGGTTTAGTCAAAAAGGATGACATACAGTCAAAGACATGCTCAAAAAGGAGTGAAACCTGCACAAGTACCAAGACCAAGCACATGCAGAGTTATATTGACCAGTGCGGACCGCGGTCCAATTTATGTGGTCCGCACTGAAGAGATTCAGAGAGTTCTTCCCAAGGCCAATCCAACGCAGACTGTGGTCCATTTTATGCAGTCGGCGGAGGAAAGATTCAGATAAGATGTTTCCAAGGCAAAAGTCATCGCGGACCGCGGTCCGCGGTGGTGAGATTCAGAAAGCTGTTTTGAAGGGCAAAATCAACGCGGACCGCGGTCCAATCTACGTGGTCCGCGGTCAAGAGATTCAGAGACCCCAAACCTTGAAGGCTAGAAGACCTCCGCGGACCGCAGTCCTTTCTTCGCGGTCTGCGTTGAATCCACCGCGATCGCGGTCCAGTTTATGCAGACCGCGGTGGCCAAGCTCAGAGCCTAGTTTTGTAAATCTAAAAAGCCTCACCGTGGCCGCGGTCCATTTTGTGCGGTCCGTAGTGACCCCGCAGGGGTATTTTTGTCCGGAATTTTTAGCTGAGTATAAATAATTTCTTTTCTTATTTTTAGGTTAAGCTTTGTACTAAGATATAGTGGGGAGCTCGTGAACGACTTTTATTCATCTTTTTTAGTACTTTTAGAAGGATTTCAACATTGAATCTTTTAATTCTAGTTTATAAATCAATTATATGGGTTTTGCTTCATCTATTTCTCTGATTTCTTCAGTTATTATGTGTAGCTAAACCCATTAGCTAGGGTTGTGGCTCAACCTTAGTGTGCGTGTTTAATGGGTCATTTAAATTAAGGCTTAAATATTTATGGGTGTTTGGTATTTGGGCTGATTTGTGGTTTTCATGTTATAAATTGGTGGTTGCAAACCCTAATTGGTGTTCAATTGACTTGGGTTCTTTTTGAGAAAGAGGGCTTGAGTCTAGAAAATCAGCCCAACAAGGAATTGGAACGAAATCAAGAGATTGATAGTCCCAATTAACGGGTTAAACCTAGAGATAGTAAAACCCTACTTGAACCAATATTGCTTGCATAATTTTGACAACCAATTGACCTTAGGGAGAGGCAATTAGGGCAAAGCCACTCAAACTACTGAGGTGTATAGAGTGGCTAATTTCGTGCATTGGTTATGCCATATTCCCTTTGTTAACATCTCTGCCTTAGGTATTGGATACCGTTAAATATTCGCCTAGGAGAAAATCATAACCCTAGTGTCTTTTATCCATTAAGAAAACAACAAAAAAGACATTCGTTAGTTAATTAGCAAATTATTATTAGTATAAACCAGTATAATTGTCAAACCAACAAGTATGAAAAGTGAAATTAAGATCATGAACCACTACTAGATTACCTAGAAACTCAACTCCCACAATCATAACTCCCTATGGATTCGATCCCGATCCTTCGGGTAAAAGCTGCTTCGTCCCTCATCTCGCTACTTTATAGTAGTGTAGGTGAGAGTAGATCAACGCCACACGCTTGTATTCTAGCCTGTGCGTCATTCCAAAATAGTGAAACGATGTGAAATTCGGGGTATCATACCCTCGGGACAAGATTTACAATCATTACATACCTCAATCTGAACGAGAATCTACTCCGCGATGTCCTTGCCGCTTGACTCAGCCTCAAATCTCCTCCAATCTATTCAAAATCAAATTCATATCATCAGTATATGCTAAGGGAACAAAACCCACGAGAAAATAATCAAATTTTATAAAAAATCCCGAAATTGGCCAAACTTGACCCCCGGGACCACATCTCAGAATCCGATAAAAATCAAAAAACCAGAATCCTTATCCTCTGATGAGTCCATACATACCAAGTTCATCAAAATCTAACCTCTTTTCCCCCCTCAATCACCCATATCTTAGTCTCAAGTTTCAATCCCTAATTCCCCAAATTTTAACCATTAAATCCCACAAATTTCATGTTCAATAAGTTAAATACCACCATAGAATCAAGTTTTAGGTTCAAGTTGCTTACCTCCACGAAAATCCCCTTTAATCCCTCTTCTAATTGCTCCCAAAAGCTCCAAACCCGTACGAAAAATAATGAAGAATGGCTAAAATTCGCGAAGGCAAGAATTTATATGTTCTTCCCCAGGGGTTCCGCATCTGCGGTCCCACATTTGCGACCAAATGTCCACATCTGCGGACTTCACTTAAGACTCCCAAGTTAGCACCTGCGGTCGATCATCTACGCCTGCGGGCTTGCAGGTGAGACTCTTCTTCCGCTTCTGTGGTAGACCCCAAGCGTGCCAAACGCCGCATTTGCAACACCAAAACCTCACCTGTGATCACCCTTCTGCAGGTGCGGAAAACCAGAAACAACAGCAACACCAGCAGATTTCCAAAGTTCTAACTCCCCGATGGCTATCCAAAATCATCCCGAGCCCCCGGGGATTTAACCAAATATACCAACACCTCATATAACATCACCTGAACTTAGTTGAACCTTCGGAACACTCAAAACAACATCAAAACACCAAATTATCTCGAAATTCAAGCCTAAGGATTTCTAAACTTTCGAAATTAGCCAACGATACCGAAACCAACCAAACCACGCCCGAATGACCTGAAATTTTGCACACACATCACAAATGACACTACGAACCTATTCCAACTTCAGGAATTCCATTCCGACCCCTATAGCTAATTTTTCTATGCCGACCGAAAATCGCCAAAAATCTAATTTCGCCAATTCAAGCATAATTCTACCACGGAACTCCGAATAACATTTCGAATAGGCTCCTAAGTCCCAAATCACCTAACGAAGCTATCCGAACCATAAAACCCAAAATTTGAGATCATTTACCTATAAGTCAACTTCCGGTTGAATTTTCCAACTAATTAACCAACTTAAGAGACTAAGTGTCTCAATTGTATCTACAACCACTCCGAACCCGAGCCAACCGACCTAACACAACATGAAAGAGTTGAACAACACATAATGAAGCGGAAATGGGGGAAACAAGGTTAAACTCTCAGAACGACCGACCGGGTCGTTACAGATGCTCAACGAATGCCACGCGACCATGATACACCATATATTCAGAGAGGGTAATGGGGTGACAGATGTTTTAGCCAAGTATGGGAAGAAAACACTGGATCTACAATCAAATGATGTTTTACTTTTTGAAAATCCACCAACTTTTATCTTAACGCATCTAGCTTTTGAAGTAACTGGAACTGTGACATACCGTCCAGTTCAAACCACTGAAATGTCTTAATTATGTTTTAATCAAAGCCTTAATAGAAAAAAAAGGTCTTCAATTTCACATGACAAAATATTTTGGCAGCTAAAATTTTCAAAATTACGTTTTAATGTCACATTTATTCTTAATTTTCTGACAAATTTACTTGAAAATATTGTTACCAACAGAAACGACATGTGTTACTGAACGCAAACAAGAACCCAAGTCGTAAACGAGCAACAAGTCATAGTGTTTGAGCTATTTATAAGATTGAAGAGATAGTTAATCCTCCGTAACAAAAGGAGGGAAAGTCGTGTATTGGCAACTTGTACGATATCAATCTTCCAAAAAAAAGGGTGCATATGAAATCTTAGACTGTTATAAATAGAATTCTATTTAAGGTGAATGTCTATATTTTAGAGAGATCTTAGGGATTTTACTTGGTGGCTAAGTCACTTTTTCCCTATAAATAGAGGGGTCATATTCCATTGTAATTCATCCCAAAATTCAATAAGAATTCCCTCTTTCTCTTTCTCTGCAATATTGTTCTTCTTCTTTTATTGTTTCATAACACGTTATCAGCACGAGACTCTAACCAATTGAGTAGAAGCTTTGAGATTGAGCATAATGATTGTCAATTCTCCATGAACTTTTTTCATGATTAAATTCTGGATTTAAGGTAAGTATTTTACTTTATTTTTCTCTTTTAAATTCTTAAAGTTCTATAATTTGATTTTAAATGCAAGCAAAGACAATAAACTTTGATTATAACTCCTATAGAGTTTGCAAGAAATTATAACCACCAAAGTGGTAAAAATTTTATGCCTTGCCATGACCAAATTCATATATGATTGTGGCCAAAAAAAGTGAAAACCCATCCCATTGAATTTGCTTCATTCTCATTTCCCTTAAGAGAATGTTATAGCAATATGTGACAAGTCTGAAAGAAGACAAATTATTACCATGAAGGTATCAATGGATGTGGACGTGGCAATAGTCGAAATTATAATCGTCATATTTGTGATAAGGAGAATAATAAGAATTCTCAAAATAATCTTTCACTCTTTGAAAGTAATATTTGTCATCGATTTGACATGAAATTTTAAAGAACATATAGATGATTATGGTCCATTCATGATGAGAATGTGACAACATCTAATTTATGAATACATATTCATTCTTGGAAGAATATGAAAGTGCTAGTGGTAGTGAATATACCACACTCACCTCTAAAAGGAGGTTTGAGATGATATAAGAAAATAATGTCATTATTAGGGCATGAATGATCATTGGTCACGTATGTAACAACCCGGTCGGTAGTTACGTAGAATCTGCATTATATTTACTGTTAATGCCTTGTCATAGGTTGGTTATACTGTCCATGATGTATTAGAGTTGGTTAGCTCGGGCTTGGAATGATTATAGAAGAAATTAAGACACTTAGTCGCTAAAAGTAGCTTTAGAGTTAGAAAAGTCAACCGAGAGTTGACTTATTGGTAAACGACCTCGGAATGCGTATTTTATGGCTCGGATAGATTCTTTAGGTGATTTGGGACTTAGGAGTGTGTCCGGGATATTTTGTGATGTCCGGTGTAGAATTAGGCTTGAATTGGCAAAAGTTAGTTTTTGGCGATTCCCGATCGGCAGTAGAAAATAGGATATCAGGGTCGGAATGGAATTCTGACTGTTGGAATAGGTTCGTAATGTCATCTTGGATATATCTGCAAAATTTCAGGTCAATCAGAGTTGTTTTGGATAGTTTCGGCGTCGTTGGTGGAATTTAGGAATTTCAAAGTTCATAAGCTTGAATTTGATGTGATTTTGGTGTTTTGATGTTGTTTTTGGTGTTTCGAAGGCTCGACTAATGTTATGAGACGTGTTGGTATATTTGTTGAGATTTCTGAGGGCTTCGGGTGGATCAATTTAGACTAGAAGAAAAGCTGCTGCATTTTTTCACAGCAGCATGAACAGTAACTCGGGTGAATAGTAAAACGCGTGAACAATATTACAAAAAAGAACCTCCACGACCATTAAACCCTTTTACACCATTTTTGAACGGGAAAAGAGCTTTGAGGCAATTTTGAAGAGAGGAAATCATTGTTCTTTATTGAGGTAAGGATTTTGGACCCCAAATGTCACAACCCAAAACCTATGGGTTGTGATGGCGCCGGACACCACTGTCAGGCAAGCCAACCCCTTAATCAGTTGAAATACCTTCCTGTTTATCAATTTCGAAATACTTGCCTTTATTGCATTTCATAATCAAACAAATAATTTATTTTGTAAATTAAACACGACAGAGAATCCATTTAATTTAATAAAACAAGACTCAACACATCCCCAGAACCCGGTGACACAAGTACATGAGCAATTTCTAAGAATTTATACAATTATACAACGCTTGTCCGAAAAACAAATTGGACAAAGGTAATAAATATAAAATGTAAGTACACAGAAGGGAGACTCCAGCAGCTGTGGAACGCCTCTGGATGAATGCAACCCGTATAAGTCCCCAAATCGATCATTGTACTATAAATGTATCTGTGCAACACAATGCACAGAAAGTGTAGCATGAGTACATATACATATATGTACCCAGTGAGTATCACGTCTAATCTCGAAGAAGTAGTGACGAGAGGTCGACTCGATACTCACTAAGGTCCAACAGTAATAGTATAAAACAGGACATAAAGAAAGTAGTAGACATGTAAATAGTGCACCACAATTGTGAAGAGAATACAGGGTTTCCAAGTAAATATTGAAAGCAGTAACAACTCGCCCGTCTCTTTTCCCCAAATATCTGCCAAATTATAAATCAGGAATACAGTACCAAACAGTCATGCGCACACCGGAGTAAGACAACCGGTCAGAGTCATAAGGAAGAATAGCTATGCACTGCTAGGGATCAACCGGCCTGTACCAAGAGTGCATGCTTAACAATAATCCTGCCTACGCACTGCCGGGGATCGACCGGCCCGTACCAAGAGTGCGTCTAAATAGCTATGCACTGTCGGGGATCGACCGGCCCGTACCAAGAGTGCATGCTTACCAATAATCCTGAGTACGCATTTTCGGGGATCGACCGGCCCGTACCAAAAGTGCGTCTTACAATGTGGTCCTATCATATCATAGTGTAACTTCGTCCATGCACTGCCGGGGATCGACCGGCCCGTACCAAGAGTGCACTATAAATCCATCGTGGCGTACGACCCGCTCCCATAAGAGTGAAGGAAATTACATATCGCTCGCGCGATGTAAATTACGAAGCGACAACATGCGCACACAGAATGTAAAGTACATTTCTACACAATCCTTTCCAATTATTTAAGTAAATGAAAGCTCGGGGAAACAATAATATCTTACATGAGTACAAAACTTATAAGTCATTTCTTTTCCTTTCATAATACTTTCCATAAATAATTTCTTTCATATTCCTTCCCGTAAGTCAATTTATTTCATAATATTTTTCCGTGAAAACAATTTCCTTCCATATTATTTTAAAATCCATAAATCTCAGAGAAACAAAACCACATAACAGGATATTATAACATACATATAATTCATTACAAGAGGTATACAGGGCATGATGTGGGGCCTAACTACTCGGACATAACAATAGTAGCCGCTATGTACATACTCTTTTCACTTGGTACGTACGTAGCCCCAGCAAACAATTACATATAGCATGTAGAACACCTAAGGGGACAATCCCCTCTTACAAGGTTAGAAAGGAAAGTAAAGGTGGCTAACGGGCCGGTTCAACCCGGGACCGGACCGGCCCAGACCGGTTCAAACCGGGACCGGACCGGCCCGGATCATAAGGGGCCGGGGGGGCTGGGTTAAGGGGTTAGGGGGGTTGGAACGGATTAGTTTTGTAAAACGGGTAACCGGACCGGACCAACCCGGTTCAAATGAACAGTACCTGAACCGGTTAAACCGGCCCGGCCCAGCCCGGTTTAACGGTAAAAAAAAACTTTTTGTTTTTTTTTTTAATTTTTAAAATCTTGTGGGCCCCACTAGCCGTTGGCAACGGTCACCCATGGCAGGGATCCGTTGCCTAACGGATTATTTGCAAAAATAGCCCATTTTTTCTTTAAAAATTAACCTATTTTCAATTTACAAAATTAACCTTCTCTAAAACTATAAATAACCCCCCCTCTTCTTCATTTCTTCACTCAACTATCATTTCTCAATCTCAATTTCTCTCATTCTCATTCTCCAATTTTCAAGACTTCAAGTCTTCAATTCATCGTCTAATTTTATTTGGCTCTTTTATTTGGAATTTAATTTATCGTGTTTTATCATTCGGATTTTTAAGTTTGAACAATTGAACTTCAAAATTGAAATACTTGCCTGACGTTTGATTTGGAGTTGCGTAATCATCAAGTGCTCAATTTACTGCCGAATTCGGTGCACT
>ML282736.1:0-44058 GCA_005239495.1 Nicotiana undulata | reverse complement strand
CCCCACACACACAGCCCCGACCCCCCAAAATTGTAAAAATAACACGGGCTAGCAAGATTTCGGACTGGTCATTCAAAAATAGCCAGCGTTTGCCACTATTTTGCTGCAACAGAGAGCGGTCCAACATAATATACTGGAGCTCGGTGCACTTGTGTATGAACTTTCAGTATATTATGCTGGAACTCCAACACGTGAAAAGTTCAGTATAATATTCTGGAGATTCGAGTACCTGTGTATGAACTTTCAGCATATTATGCGTATACTTTGTTGGAACTCTAGTATAATATAATGGAGTTCCAGCATAAATATACTAGAACTCCAGTATATTATGCTGGAGTATATTTCGGATTTTGAACACTGTTTTCGTTCAGATTTATCTTTACATGAAAAGTGACTAAATTTTGATTATTTTTGAAACTGTGACTATTTTTGGATGACCACTTGTAAATCTGACTATTTTCTAATTTCTCCCCCCAAAATTCCAAACTATATTCAAGAATTCCAAGCATATTATGCGTATACTTCTCCAATTTGCTTTGCTAGCAGGGCAGATGCAACTTGCAAAGTATACTTTTCCTTTTTGCCTTGCTAGCAGGGCAGATGCAACTTGCAAGTATGTCATATGAGGTTTTGGATGCTAACTCTATTTTGTCTACTTAGTTAGGGGTGTTCATAAAAATCCGAAAAATCGAATCAAATCGAAAACCGAACCAAACCGACCAGAAAAATTGATACATTTTAGGTTTGGTTTGGTTTTGGTTTCAATAAAAAAAAACGACTATAAAAGTAGCTATTTAAATTTATTATTACACCTATATATATGTATATTTTTTATATAAAGTTTCTAAAATTTTATAGTATATATTAGTCATTTATATTTTTAGTCTAGTTCTTTGCTATTTAATAATCTAATTCTTTGCCTTTACATTTTTGATTGATAAATTTCTTTCGCTAAGTATACAAAAATTTATTTCATGCTAAAAATAAATCGATTTTTAATTGAGTACTTAAATTATTCATCACTATTTTATTCAATTATCATCTATATATCGTGGTAAATGATAAATATCTCAAAGAGCTATTGATTTGATAGTGTTATGTTGAAAATGTAGTCGCCGGAATATGCGTTTGGTAGTGTATGTCCCATATTTAAGAAAAAACCCGACAAAAACCGAATCGATAAAAAACCTACTTAGTTGGTTTGGATTGGTTCCAATATTTAAAAAATCGACTTACTTGGTTTGGTTTCTTTTTTGGGAAAACTCGACCCAAACCGAACCATGAATACCCCTACTTATAGTACAACGTGAAAATTACATGACACATCAAATATTTACACAATATTTATCATTCGTAATTATACTTTCAGTAATTTACCATTCGTAGCTATATTTGAATTCTATAGCAAGTCCATGAAATAAAAGATGAATTGTTTTAAACTGAAACAAGAGAATAACAAGCTCTTTTAGCTTAGTTGGTTAAAGCACTTTAAGCTTAGTTGTATTTTCCCTTAGTTGTATTCGTTGCGCGAATAAATTCATGCATGTATTCGTTACGTAATTAGGCAAATTATAATTATTAGGCTCTAAATTATATCCTAAACAAGTCAAAAAGGGGTCCAGAGTATTTGTGTGGTTATAAAAGCTTCTCATTAATGGTAAAATTGGAACACTAAGCTAAAATGTTTCTAAATTTAGAAAGGAGTCACTTTTTTTGGAACAGACCAAAAAGAAAATAGGTTTACTTAAACTGAAACGGAAAGAGTAGTAATTTATGAATATTCCTCTAGTAAAATGGATAAAACATAATTACCCCATTGGGGTTGTACCAAAGTGTCAGCTACACCCCTTAAAAACACGGGTGTTCTATGACCTGCCTGGTTTTATTTAAACTGTAACAAATACCACCTTTTGAGATAACTACCGGTTTCAAGAAAATAAGTGGATTACACGCACCAATCAACTTGTGCCACATCATTTCTTTTTCATAATTTTTATTTTTATCATTATTTTAATTTTATATTTTTATATTTTTGCTTGTTCGTTTTTTGGGACCTTCTCCGACGAGCAGTTATCAGAATAATTATCCTCCAGTAAGCCAAACAACCTCCCAGCATCACCGGTAATTCCACCTGGTAATTTTTTACCACCTAATTCGCATAATCATCCTTTTTCTCAATGAAAACTCCAACAACGGTAAATTAAAACCTTGGCCAGGGCAATTGAATGAAAGAAGAAAATAGTGTCGATTATATTGACATGAACACATAGTTGGTCGTCTATTTGGATTTGACAGTTGAACCATATCCTAGGGTGATCCAGAGCTATAAGGATAGAAGGAATTACTACATTATTCTTCTACTGATTCTTGAGAGTAAATTGTATACTCATGATATCCGGTCGTTAAGGAGTGTTGCTAGACGCCACCCTTGATTAGTATATTGATGTGATCAATTTACTACTGGTTTAGTATTGAACCTATTGGTCGCACACTAACTAGTGTTATGATTTTTGCTAAAAGATTAATTAACTTATTATTTGATAATTGAATTAAAGAATTTAATTAGTCAAATATATAAAGTTATTAGTCCAAATAAAATATTATTATATTCTTTGTTAGCACAGAGAATATAATTAATATGGCGAACAAATTGAAATTTTCTACTTGAAATAGAAAAATAAATTATATCTCTTAATTGAAATATATATGTGATATATATTATTAATATTTACATATACATATATTATGGGATGTATATTATATTAATAGATTCCTTTTTAGATCCAACTTTGAATTGGATCAACGTAAGTCCTAAAAGGACGTGTCGGCCTACAGATCCCATTCAGAAGGGGAAAATACACCGTATACTTACAAAAGACAAATTATTTATTCGTTTTTGCTTATTTTTAAATTATTTATAATTTTTACTTATATGATCTAACTTTATTACGCGCCTACCTATTCCCTTTTGCCCTATTTTCACTTTGATTCAATAGTAAAGGGCCCGATGTAAATACAAATTTCTTCCTCTCTTTCAATATGCAAGCATTTACCTATAAAAAAGAAGTTTAGTGTACCTATTTTATTTTATTTTTATATTTTTTAAATCGAAAGGAGTTTATTTCTATAATATGCAAAATCACGACATTTATAGATTAGTTATGCAAATAATTTTTTTATGATAAATATCAATAGTAACCTAATAATTACAATAAACATAAGATATATAATAAACAAATAATATACGAATAGTATAAAATATTTTTTATATTATTGCTAATGTATATAACTTAAATCAAAATATAAAAATTCTATTAAACTTGAATAACGATCAACTATGATTCTAGTATTGCTAATACATGAAAGGGTGATGCCTTGTGTTTACCTTGAAAAGGGTATTAACAATTAGATTTAATTTGTGATTCTAAAAATATGTGATTTATCTTACTACTAGTTGTTATGTGAATAATGCTAAGTGTAAATAAGCAAACCGGTGTGGTTGCAAGATTGGGGGCCTCGAGCTCAACGGTATAGGACCTCGAGGGAAACACTTAACGGTTGATAGTGAACAATAAATGAAGAACAATGAATGAACACAATAAATGAAGAACAATAAAGTTATAGAGTAATTATTAAGCACGTTTGAGCAAAAAAAGTAGAGAATGTTCTATTGTGGTGAATATTCATGTTTGTTACAAAATGACAGGGGTCCCCTTTATATAGGAGGGGGGGATCACAACATAGTACATATCTAATTATTACAAATAAATGCTACTGGTACGGCTGTATAAATGCTCAGTACGGACTTGTACTATTTCCTACAGGCTTTGTCAGCTCAAACCACGTGTCCTTAGGAATTTTTCACATTTCCATGACGATCATCGATTTGTACTGCTCCGAGGTCGACCGTAGTGAACTTTAGATTTTAGAAATTTGGGTTGAAATATAGTTGAGCCAGAGAAGAAGACGAATTTGTATTGTATACCCAAATAGTATACAAATATACTATTTTGGTATACAATTCATTCCAACTATATACTCTATTATAATAGCTATATACTATATTGGTATCATATGCTAGTTGAATCAAATTTTGGTTGTATTAGCTAATTGGTACAATATTTGATTTTCTTTTAATAATAGTAATATAGAAATACTTTATTATATTAATATGTGATACGCTATTTTTTTCTATTTTTCTCTTTATGCATGTGCGTTATGTAATAGTAGTATAGTCATATAGTTGCCGAAAATTAACCAGCAAAATGGTATACCATGTTGGTATAGTTATATGTCATATTAGTATCATATGGTAGTTTGAACATTGTTTTGGTTGTTTAGCTACATTTTAAGTGAATTCTATTATGAAAATTATTTATATGAACATGATTTGAAATGTTGGAATTCTTGTGTGCCGATGGACATAAATTATGTGTATTATGTATTAGTTTTTACAGTTATAGGCAATTGTTAGAACGACCTCATACAACTATATACCCCTGTTAGTATACAGAATGAGCAAGTTGTTTTGCGAATATTTAGCTAGCAATACGAGCATGTAATTTTCTCATACTTTTATTGCGTCCTTTAATATTTTGGTACAGTAGTATAGTCGCAGATAGTTGTAGCAATATTCTAGAGAAATAATATGTTGTTGATATACATATATACCATATTGGTATCACATGGTACTAGAAGTCTTTTTTGCTACTTATACTTTTATTGCATTTTTCAATATTTTATTATCATTTTTATTCTAACTAGTATATGTGGAGATTTGGTTGTTGCAGATTATATTTTCTTGCTCTATAATTGGTTGTATTACTGCTAATGGTAGAGTGTATACTAATATTTGTAGGGAAGGAGATCAAATTTTGCATGGCAATTACGTGTTGATTCTTAGAATTTGATTATGTAATTTATGATGCTCAACAGCAGTCAGTGTGATATTCTGTGAATTAGATCAAGTGACAATTGATATTATTTCAGTTTAATAATTGAATTTAAAAAAATGAGAAAGAAAGAAAAAACAAAAGGTATATTATACTAGTTATATTTAAAAAGGTGAACAAATATTTACTATATCAGTTATATTTTCTTATTATATAAAAAAGAATAATAAAAAATAGTGAAAACAGTAAATGAAATTGGATTATGAAGAGAAAAAGAATATATAAAAAAAAGTTAAATGAAATTAGAAAAGAAAAAAAGAAAAAAATAAGAAGAAAACAAGAAATAGAAAAGGAGAAAAGAAAGAAAGAAAGGAAAAAAAGGAAGAAGCATAGAAATAAAACAGAATTAGAGAAAAAAGAGAAATTTCCTGACAAAAGCTACTATGGGTAGGAGATGTGATTAATTTGATGGGTAAAAAAACAAATGAGTAAACAAAAATAAATAGTTTTATTTTTGTGGATAACTGTGTCATTCTCCTCATTATAAATGGGATTGAATTTTTCCAGAAAAAAAAAAAAGAAGATTCCATAATTCCAATTTTTGGAATTGACTTTGAGAAGGAAAAGAAACCAACGCCTCTAACTTTTCCTTGTCCTATTGGATAAGTGTTGCAAGTTCATATATATATATATATATATATATATATATATGAACTTGCAACACTTATCCAATAGGACAAGGAAAAGTTAGAGGCGTTGGTTTCTTTTCCTTCTCAAAGTCAATTCCAAAAATTGGAATTATGGAATCTTCTTTTTTTTTTTTCTGGAAAAATTCAATCCCATTTATAATGAGGAGAATGACACAGTTATCCACAAAAATAAAACTATTTATTTTTGTTTACTCATTTGTTTTTTTACCCATCAAATTAATCACATCTCCTACCCATAGTAGCTTTTGTCAGGAAATTTCTCTTTTTTCTCTAATTCTGTTTTATTTCTATGCTTCTTCCTTTTTTTCCTTTCTTTCTTTCTTNATATATATATATATATATATATATATATATATATATATATATATATATATATATATATATATATATTGTCAAACACCAGGAAATACGGAAAAAATGAACAGAGGTGCATGAGCCGTACAAAATATTCAAGAGCACACGAATTTTGTTCAGTTTGTTCGCGGGTTTTATTAATTAAAGAGTTGATAGTAAGGATCGATCTCGGTGTGGATACGCATAGAGTCTTCGCACCATCGAAAAAAATCTTGAAACGAGACTCTCTTCACCAGCTACAACTAAAATCCGATCTTTGACATGTAAATAAATTTTAAACACGAAAAGTTCTACCTAGTATTGTTATTGTCTTCCTTTGCGTGTTGCAATCCTACAGGGTGCTAATGTATACATAATGAACTTATAATTGTAATCATATACATAATGAACTTATAATTGTAATCATGTCAACTCACTTTACATAATATTCATGTGACGTCACATAACAAAATTATTTTTCAAACCCACCTAATGCCCGCTATTTAATTGTTGTATTTGAAATTTGAAAATATATTCAACTTTCCAATTAGTTCCCCGATTTTCTGATGTCTCCAACAGTTTTAGGCAAGGTAACTATGTTGTTTTCACGTGTAGCTCTTTTTCAATATACACCATATTTTTAAAATTTTATTTCCAAGTAAACAAAATTTCTAGTTTTCCCTATAAATGATAAAAGAATTAAAGAAATGGTCTTAGTTATGGTTTTACAAGGAGATAGAAAGGTTAGGGTGCAAATTATTAAAAATATTATTAGGGCAGACTTTGACCGGTTTAACCTTTTCTTTTTTTAATTTATTTAACTCGAACAGAGAACAAATCTTTCCATCAAGAAAACTTATCAGTTCTGAACAAAATAGTTTTAACTTTTAGCAGAAATGACAACATTATAAAACATATATGAAGAAACAAAAAAACCAAGTTCAAATTAGAAGCTCTAAGATCTAATTTTGTGTATAAAAATAGCACGGGCTAGCCAGTTTTCAGATTAGTCGTTCAAAAATAGTCAGCGTTTGCCAAGTCATTGAAAAATAGCCACTATTTGCTGCAACAGAGACCGGTCCAGCATAATATACTAGAGTTCGGTGCACCTGTGTATTAACTTCCAGCACATTATGCTAGAACTTCAACACGCAGAAAGTTTCAGCATAATATACTGGAGATTCGAGCACCTGTGTATGAACTTCCAGCATATTATACTGGACCGATATACTTCACTGGAACTCCATTATATTATGCTAGAGTTGCAGTATAATATGGTAGAGTTCCAGTATACTTACGCTGGAACTCCAGTATAATATACTGGGGTATTTCCCGGATTTTGAACAGTATTTTTGGTCAGATTTATCTTTACATGAAAAGTGGCTAAATTTTGATTACTTTTGAAAGTGTGGCTATTTTTGAATGACCACTTATAAATCTGGCTATTTTTGAATTTCTCCCAATCATACACAGAATGATATCTCACCTTCAGACATAAACTGTTCCTCTATTTTCTTCCCAGTGATTAAGCAACTAACTTTTAGTATTAATAATTGAACAAAGTTGCATGTTTCAACAGTACATCCCCTAAATCAAACCATTGTTTCTTGAAGTTTAGCCAAATGCTTCCTCCCTTTAAGGTGGGCAGCCATATCAATCTCGCCAGGGCATCTAACGTTACAAAAACGACACCACAGCTTAGAACTATGAGTAACACCAACAGCATTCTTCACTTGCTTCTGCTTTTCATATTGTCCAGTAGCTCCTAGTTGGACCTTTTCTTTTGGCTTTTCATTACTACTGCGCGTTATTTGTGGATTTCTTTCAGTTTTGGCCTTTTTCTTGCAAGTTTTCAGCTCTTCACACTTTTCCCTATGTTTCCGTCCTAGAAGATGGCACTTCAAGTCATGCTCCGAGGTGGTTTTCACTTGACATGCTGCACAAGTCCACTCTGTCTGAACGTTCTTTAAAGAATTAGTCTCCCGGAGTTTAATCTCTTTGGTATTATCTGCTGGAAGCGTTGTTTCCTTGATCGGCACACTTGTTGTTTTCTTCCCAACCTGAACTAGATTTTCCCTCACACTTTTAACCTGCAGTTCCACAGGGAATATTTTAATCGCTGGCAACGATTACTTTAGCTATATCATAGAAAAATAAATGCAAGGCTAGAATAAAGGTGGTATGAATGTTTAAAAAGAGAATAGAGCTTCAATTCTCTCACCTTTTTAGTGGCTTCAAATGTTTATAGGAGAAACTGACGTTTGACTAAGCACGAAATTTAAGAAAGAAAGTACGACTTTTAAATAAAACTTTTGAAATTGTGGTCTTAAACAATGCCATAACATTTGTGTGGCCGATGTTAATTCGATGGTAAAATGGGAAATTCAAATCGAAATTATTTCCAAATTTAGAAGGTATCATTCTTTTTGGAATTGTGGAATCAGTCATTGGTGCTTGTATCAGGGTAGGCTGCCTACATCACACCCTCTTTGAGTGCGGCCCTTCTCCGGAACCTGCATAAACGCGGGATGCTTCGTGCACCGGGCTGCCCCATTCATTTTGGAAAAGGACTAACAAGGAAATAGTATCATTCTTTTTCGAACAGATGGAGTATCTTCATCTATTGTTTGCTTAACAATTGCATCCTGAGCAATACTTAATATCCCAATAAAGACCAAGGAAGTTCTAGGGTTAAAAAATTAATAACCTGTTTGGGCTCGGCTGCTTCATTAGTACTGTGCTCTGATTGTGCTGCAGCAGCATGTTTTACTTGTGCTTGTTTAAGCTGATTCGACTTCGTTGTAACAGATGAGATTCCTTCAATTTTGGCCGCTTGCTTGCAAGTTTTCAGCTCTTCACACTTTGCCTTATGTTTCCTTCCGTTAAGATGGGATTTCAAGTTATGCTCTGATGTCGTTGTCACTTGGCATACTGCACAAGTCCACTCTGTCTGAACTTGCTTTACAGAAGTAATCTCTGGAAGTTTAACCTCTTCAACATCTGCTGGAACTATCATTTCCTCGACCTGCATTCCTATCGTTTTCTTCTCAATATGAATTTGATTTTCCTTCACACTTTCAACCTGCAGTTCCACAGGCGCGTCTTAATCACTGGCATACATATTACTTTTGCTTGATTATAGAATAACAAATACTAGGCTAGAATAAAAGGGGTACTGATGTTTAAAAGAAGTTTTAAGATTATTACGTCTCTCCCTTGGTACATTGCAAGGATTCTAGGCAATTTTCCAGAGCTCGATTCTGCCTAAATATCCTACCCTAACTTGTTTGTGACTGAGGCGAAGTAGTAGTAGTTGTTGTAAATCTCTCCCTTTATTAATGTCTTCAAATATTTACGGAGAAACAGTGGCTTGAGACCGTACTAATACAGACGAATCTAATGCAAGCTTCAAAAAGGATTGATATGACAAAGTGCACCAGTTAAAACTTTCAGGCGCGACTGTTTCAGTTTGCCATTTTTCACATTTAGCTTGATTAATGAGGAAATTCAAGGGTTAAGAAAAATAACCTGTTTGGGCTCAGCTACTTCATGTTTTGCCATGTGCTCCATCACTTTGATATCTTCCCAAACAGGACCACTCCCTTCACACGCTGTCTGATTAGGGGTGCCACTATGATTGTTATTTATGGAATTTTAAGGAATGAAAGCATGTGAACAGATAAAAATATTTTCACTAGAAAAGAATAGGGAAGTAACTAATTCTGCTGTTAACAAAAGGAAAATTCAGACTGTTTGATGCTTTATTTGAGAAAATTGATAGCTTCGTAATGTTATCACAATAATCTATCACTCATGTACTTGTAATAGTTTAAGGAATGCAAGGTACACTACATCTATGCAGACGAAGCATTCACGAATGTGTGTATATATACTGCAAACCATTTAACTAGTACATAACTGCTAATGCAACTTCCCAAATCATTATGGAGTCTAAACCAATAAACCAGCAGCATATAGCAAGAAGTTAAAAACTGTTTCGTACAGCACAGGGAGCCAGTGGCGAAGCCACATGGTTATAAGGGTGATCGTCGAAAAATTGAACTGTGTATATAGGTAAAATATTACGTTTTAGAGGTATATAACACATATTGAACACTCTTTGTCGTAAAAAAAAATTCACTTTTTTTAAATTTGAACACCCTTCGAGAAATTCCTAGTTTCGCCACTGCAGGGAGCTGCATGATTATTAGAACTATAATCCTTGGATTGAAAATACGAGATCATGATAAGCACACAGGTAATGCTTGTTGAAAAATAATCAAAAGACAATAGGCAAGCTCGAATTGCTACAAAATCCAGTCGAATATGCAGTAATAAGTTTGCTTATGTAATGGTGGGAATCTAACTTTTGGCAACTAAAATGGATTAGCTGTCTGAATTTCCATATGCTAAAGTACATAAAAAACAACTGTGCAGCCAATTTGGTAATGAACTGGCTACTCCGTGCTAAAGTAACATATGCCATACCTTGTTTGAGATAAGTTTCACCAGAGCATCAGATCCATTTTCCTCAAGATACCTCTCTAGAAATGTTTCATTCTTGAGAGATGGATCCTCCATTGGCTTGTTAAACCAGTCAGTGAAAGTGTGAAGATTGACAAACGAGCACAAATATGCAAAGCATTGGTAAACATA
Organism: Nicotiana undulata; assembly: GCA_005239495.1. Lineage (NCBI taxonomy): Eukaryota > Viridiplantae > Streptophyta > Magnoliopsida > Solanales > Solanaceae > Nicotiana > Nicotiana undulata. Next base: position 33,467 of record ML282736.1, on the reverse strand, counting down.
ACAAGAACCATAAAACTGAGCAATAACAACGTGCAGTTTCAATCGCAAACATGGATGAACAAGATGTTGATAAAAATAACATGCGCCGTTAAAGTCAGGTATTACCAACCAACATATGGCAATTAATTTTATATAAGGCCACAGAGGAACCCTGCCAAAGTAAATGAAAAGATATCAGTATATGCAACTGGAGTAGTTTCATAAGTTGAGGCCATTAATTGAGGATATCATAAGTTAACCATAAACGACTTTGAGTTTCCCCTTATTTCTTTTCAAAACAGAAAAACTTTGCCAAATGATCTTGCTACAAGTTAACCTAAATTAAGTGTCAATAATTAGAGTTCCCATTTCCATATGACTTAATAAGGATAATGAAAGGAATACACGTAAAATAAAGTTACAAGATTAATTTTTGTCCCTTATAATATAGCCGAGGGTCTCCCGGAAACAACCTCTCTACCCCCTCTGGGGTAGGGGTAAGGTTTGCATACACTCTACCCTCTCCAGACCCCACTGGTGAGATTTTAGTGGGTTGTTGTTGTTGTATAATATAGCCAGCTAAGAGTACAGCAGATTACCATTCAACAAGTTTCTCAAATACGTGCTCGAATAGAGAAATAAAGGAAAAGATGGTCCAATATGTGACTAGCTTCTTCATGTGATATTTTGAGCCAGTCTCAATCGCTCGGATTGAAGCACATCTGCAGTTCCATAAAAGAATTGGTAAACGTTACCAGTAACAAGATACTACACAAGTAACCAAAACTGGAAATGAAAGCATTCAATATTAGAAACTTTGTTATGCCGTAGGGCTTAGAGTGCATTTGGGACCTTAGCTACATTTAGTGAAGGAGGCGATTAAATCCCCTTCGCCTGAATATTACACTACGCTAAAAGGATAAAAACTAAACTTTTGATATATACATGTATATATATAAATTATTGAATCCCCTCCTCGACATTGGATAAAATCTAATTAGATGTAACCTTTTTACAGTTTTTGAATCCCATTGTTCAAAATTCTTGGCTTGCCACTGCATTTGGCAGGGAGAAAAATGTTTCAAAAAAACAAATGTTTCTCCTAAAAAAAGTTGTATGAGGAAAATGCTTACACTAACAAAAGAGATTCACTGAAAGTTGGTTTATTTGTAAAGAGAAGGGGCTTAAATCAGAATATGGAATATATATATGTGGACTTGTAAAATAGACTTGTAAAGGATAAAGGAAGTGATGAGCCCAGTTTTCGGACTAGTCATTCAAAAATAGTCAGCGTTTGCCAAGTCATTCAAAAATAGCCACTATTTTGCTGCAACAAAGACCGATCCAGCATAATATACTTGAGTTCGTTGCACCTGTGTATGAACTTCCAGCATATTATGCTGGACCGGTATACTTTGCTGGAACTCCAGTATAATTTACTGGAGTTCCAGTATACTTATGTTGGTACTCCAGTATAATTTACTGGAGTTCCAGTATACTTATATTATGCTGGAGTATTTTACGGATTTTGAACAGTATTTTCGTTCAGATTTATCTTTACATGAAAAGTAACTAAATTTCGATTACTTTCAAAACCGTGGCTATTTTTGAATGACCACTTGTAAATCTTGCTATTTTTGAATTTCTCCCCGAAAGTAGAGGGTTAGGTAAAATTTTAAGTGTAAAAATTCCTTAAAATTGTAAACATAATAAATACGAACTCATAACATTAAAAATATAACGGGTTCAATGCTAAAAACTTTATAGTTAAACCCATTGAGTTTAAATAATTGGGAGTTTCCAAACTTACATAGGATAGCCCAGAGCAAGTACCGGCCTGCAAATTTGGTACAGAAAAACAAAAGAAAATATAAATACACAATAATCACATACGTACATGCAAAATACGTACTTGAATACGTAGAATCACGCAAATATACACGTATAATGGTAAAAAAAAAATCAGCACTAATTGTGTTCATTTTCTTCTTTACTACTACTACTACTCAAGATTATTTTTTATGCCCAAGCTCCATTTTTTACCAAACAAAAACAAGAATTAATGGAGAAAGAAAATGAATTTATACCAAGCGAGGAAATCGATCAACTGAAGGGTAAAACTGAGAAAACCCATTTGAGAAAATCTTCTTTTTCTTTCGCTTTCTAATTGTAGCAATTTTCACAGCTTGAATTCTATCAAGTTCTTGTTTGAGTTGATCAGTGGGAAAAAGGAACAGAGACTGTACTTGAGAATACTTTTGAAGAGGAAAAGATGAGAGTTAGTTTCCAAAAATAGGTCTTTCTTTTGCAGTAATTACAGAAATACCATACTGATGTAAATACTGGAAAAAGGTGAACGAGGGGTAGTTTTGGTAAACTAATACTAAAACTGATCCGTCGGTCTTTCTATCTTCCCATTAACTACACTTGCCAAAGCATTAAGGGGCCGTTTGGTATGAGGTATAAGAACGTATAATATTGGTATAAAAATTTATTATTATCTTAATACTTTATTTGGTTAGTAAATTAAGTATAAGTTATTTCAGGATTAAAATTAATACCGAGATAACTTATATCTTATAGAGGGTGGGATTATTAGCACTAGTATATTTTATATATTCTTCTTACAAATTATGTAATTGTCATATTTAATACAACATATCAAACAATGGATAAAAAATAATCTCAGTATAACTAATCCCAGCATAACTTATACCAGTATAACTTATCCCGGTATAAGTCGTATTCAAATCAAACGACCCCTAAGGGTGTTTTGGTTCGAATACGGTTTATGCCGCAATATAGTTATTTTGATATTGTATTTTATCCATTATTTGGTATGTTTTATTAAAAATGATAATTGCATAATTTTTAAGAAGAATGTATAAGTTATTCCGGCACTAATTATCCCACCCTTTACAAGGTATAAGTTATATCGGTACTAATTTTAATCCCGGGATAACTTACACTAAGTTTGCTAACGAAATAAAGTATTAGGGGTCGTTTGGTATGAGGTATAAGAAGGTATAAGGGTGGCATAAAAATTTAATACCACCTTAATACCATGTTTGGTTAGCAAATCAGGTACAAGTTATCTTGGTATTAATTTTAACACTGGGATAACTTATACCTTATAGAAGGTGGGGTAATTAGCACCGGTATAACTTATACATTCTTCTTAGAAATTATGTAATTGTCATTCTTAATACAACATACTCCCTCCGGTTCACAATAAGTGACCAGTTTTCTTTTTCATTTTGGTTCAAAATAAGAGTACAGTTATGTAATTAAGAAAGAATTCACTTTGTTTTTACAAAATAACCCCTATGTACATATCCCTAAAAAGTTTTCTTACTACTCACATTAAATGTTTAATTAGGGGTAATTTAGTCATACTAGGTATTTTTGTATAGAATTTAGTATTTTCTTAATGGACGTACTAAAAATAAATTGGTCACTTATTATGAACCGGAGGGAGTACCAAACAATGAATAAACAACAATCCCATCATAACTAACCCCAGCATAACTTATCCCAATATAACTTATGCCGGTATAAGTCGTATTCCAACCAAACAACCCCTTAAGGTGGTATTAAATTTTTATACCAGCATTATACCTTCTTATATCTCGTACCGAACGACCCCTCAAACTTTGGTCTATCCATTATTTTTATTCTAANATCCAAATGAAAAAAGGAAATACAATGGTAGGATTTGCCATCTTTCTTATTAAAGAATTAAAAACCAATTGATCGGGAAAGGTGTTGTTCATGGTGGTAAGCGAGGGGGGATTGAGTAAAGGGATAATACCGCTTTTTACTAATATAGTCCCGAGTTGGTAATTAGAGTTAGAAGCTTCACAGCTTCCTCCACTCCTACCCCTTTTTTTTATTGCAAAAGTCCCCCTCAAGCTTTGGTCTAATTTCAGTTGACGAACAGATTTGAAATTCAGAGAAGAGTTCTCTTTTTTATTTTTCAACTTAATTATCAAAATTTGTTTGCCCCAGGATTTTAATATTGTGACATCTTATTTACGTATCACGCGGTTGTGTCCTTGTCACTAATTTAAAACCTCGAACTATATTTGTAAAGTCATCATTATTTTGAGCCTTGCTAATATTCTTTGAGGAGCATAAATTAAGATTAAAAACATAAGCATATAAAGGGGAATTACTTTAATATAAAAATTAATTTTTATTTTTTTTATTACTACAAACAATACAAATTATGGAGAATTTGATTTTAACTAAGCGTGTGTAATTAATAGGTTGGTAATTTACTAAAATAGCCTACTAATTTCAAAGATATTTTTTGCCACTAACGTAATTTTTAATTTCATGTTTGTTTGCATGCAAAATGATTACATAGTTAAACTTTTTAATATATAAATAATTTTTTCCTGGATATATAAAAGATGAATATTGATTTCAAAAATTGAATGGACATTTTTATATGAACAAGTAAATTAGCTTTAATGGATAGTAAACATGTGATATGTGTATAATAAAAAATATACATGATACATGAACGTATTTTTTGATAACAAAATATGTGCTGATGAATAGATTAGGACTTGAGAATAATTATACTTTACACCTGCAAGTTGCATAAAGCTCCATCAAACATGATTACCAAAATAAGATTGAGAGCTTCTATATAAAATTGCATACTCCCTCCCTTTCAAATTATACGAGGGACTTTTCTTTTTAGTCTGTTCCAAAATAAATGATACATTTCTAAATTTGAAAATAATTCAACTTTAAACTCTTCATGTTACTCATTTTACCCTTAATGAGAAGTATTTATAATCACACAAATGTCATGACTCCATTTTACCTGTAACGACCCGACCGGTCGTTTTGAGCTCTAGCGCGTCATTCATCGGTTTGAGGCCTTGAGTAGCTTCATTTCATGTATTGTGACTTGTACGCATGGTCGCAATTGGATTTCGGGAGGTTCGGAGTTGATCCGGATGGAAAATTCTAAATTCAGAAGCTTTAAGTTGAAAGAGTTGACCAAGGTTTGACTTTTGAGTAAACGACCTCGGAATCGGGATTTGAAATTTCCAAGGGGTTTGTATGATGGTTTTTGGACTTGGGCGTATGTCTGGATTAGGTTTTGGATGACCCGGGAGCGTTTCAGCGCTTATTGTGGAAAGTTGGCATTTTTGGAAGAATTTCATAAATTTGGCTTGAAGTGTATTATAATGTTATCGATGTTCGTTTGGGATTCCGAGCCTAGTAATTGCTCTATATAGTGATTCGGGTCTTAGGAGCGCGCCACGATGTGGATTTGGAGGTTTGTAGGTCATTGCGGAGTCATTTGGCGAAAGTTGGAATTTTGAAGGGTTTTGGGAAGTTTGACCTGGAGATATCGGGTTCGAGTTCCGATTACGGAAGTTGGAGTCGGAAGATCGAGAAAAAGGCCTTCTAATTGATTGATTGAACGTGGTTTGAGGTAAGTGACTTGTCTAACCTTGTGTGGGTGGAATTTCCCTTAGGATTTGATATTGTTGTGGTAATTTGTGATATGTGAAGGTCGTGTACGCAAGGTGACATGTGCGTACACAGGCTAAATGTTGAAATTCCGGTTTTAGCTAAGTAGTTTCCTTTTTATGCCTTGAGTTACTTTAGCACGAATGGGATCATGTTTAGCCAAATTTCACATGTCTACTTGTCTTATCTCTTATTTGCAACATGTACTACATGTTTAGTTTAATTACTTGCTTTTCTTTATTCCGTATTCATTACTTAACTATGGAAGCCTTTGCTTGAAATTGTTATTCTTGAAATAACTTGTTGTTGAGTTTGGTGTTGAGTTGCAAGGTCGTAGTTTCTATTGAGACAAGGTGTAAGTTGTGAAACTTCATGTTATTTCGTTGTTATGTTTCAGCTTTCGTATTATTGTTGAGGTGATTTTTTGGTTGTTTGCACGAGGTTTTTGCCGTGTTATTGTTATTGTTGCACGAGGTTTCTACTGTGAAGTTGTTATTGTTTGAACGAGGTTTCTACTGTGTTGTTGTGATTATTGATACGTATGTGGTGGTATAAGGTTAGGGTGTTGAAACTCATGCGGTGAAATATAGTGGGCTTGATAAGCGTGGCTAGTAGGGGAACTACTAGAAAAATGAATTTACATTAAATATGAAATTGAAAATTACATTACAAAAGAAGTCTTTGTGTAATTACTACTTTAATAAATTATCCACCTAGTAATAACATAATGGTGTCCAACACCCTTAGTTATGGTGCACAGGAACTTTCATAAATTAGGATGTTAATTATAATTCGATAGAATAGCTCGAGGTTTTAAAGTAGTGACAAGGAATTAAAATCCTGTGGCAAACAAAGTTTGATATTTAAGTTGCAAGGGAATAAAAGTTTAGGGGGGACTTTTGCAATAAAAAAAATGGGTAGGGGTAATATTGAATTTTAGAATACAATTTCTAGGATTAATGGAGTATTTATTAAAGATACATATTTGGAATTGGTAAAGCTTGTAGTGGAAGCGTGCGCACTATATCAAATCAGTAGGTTTAATACAATTAAATCCAAACGGTAACTACTACCGTTGATCTATAACTTCATCAGACGGCTAAGATTTAAAAGAAAAAATAAGACCGTTGGGAGTGAAGCGCCGATTGTGCAGCTTCAAAAAGGGTGTATTCTTCACTCTCCCAAATATCTCTTCTTTCTCTCAGAAATTTTCAGAGAAAGAGTTTCAAGGTTTCTCTAAAATGGCGTCAAGAATCGTTCTTCAACAGCAGAATAGAGGTTAGATTTTGTAAATAATCGTTTTGATTAATTCTTTCTTTGTATACAGTCGTATACTTATCTTTTGATTCGTATTTTTTTTTTCTTGTTCATTTGAATAAATGTTCTGAATCTCTATTGGTTCAACGATTTTCCTATTTTCTTGTCTCAATGACTCGCTAAACATTCCTATTTTGAATAAAAATGTTATCAACTTTAGATGTAAATCTGAAAAAATAAATAAAAAATAAACGAGAGACTGTTAGTAATTCATTGTTAGAGCGTGACCTGATGAGAAATGGGGCTTATTACTATTCTATATATGGGTTTCTTGTAATATTCAGGACATAAATTTACATTGTTTTTGGGTGAACCAATCGACCTATTTGGCTATTTGTTTTATAATTTTTCAGTAAATGATGCACGTTTAATCATTATATGTTGTTTCTTTCCCAATAAAAAAAAAGAAATGGAATGGTTGTGTCCAGTGGCAAAGCCAGGAAGTTTCTCTAGGGTGTTCATTCTCTAGGGTGTTCAAACTTGAAAAAGTAAAAAAATCTCTGAGAAAGGGTACAATATATGTTATATACCTCTAAAACCTAATATTTTACTTATATATACATTATAAATCGCCCATGGTTGTGTCAAGATTAACCTGATGAAAGAAGCGGTGGCCTGTTGGTTTTTGAGTAGGTCTCTCAGTAAACTTTTCAGGGACATAAACATTTCTTATTGGGTGAACCATCTATCATGTTAAATGATGTTCACTCTCTAAATATTATCGAATGTTAGTGGTATTTTGTTTGATACTAAGTAATATGTATTGAATGTTAATGGTATTTTGTTTGATACTCCTAATATAGATAGACTTTTATATTGTTTAGCTGAGGCAGTCCCCGGGGCAGTAAAGCAGAAAAAGAATATGGCAGCAGAAGGGAGAAACAGGAAAGCGCTTGGCGATATTGGGAATGTGGCTACAGGTCGTGGGGTCGAAGGAAAAAAGCCACTTCCTCAGGTATCTCGCCCCTTAACAAGGAGCTTTTGTGTACAATTGTTGGCTAATGCACAGGCTGCAGCTGAAAATCAGAAGGTTATGACAACAAAAGTCATAATCATTCTTTGTATTTCAATCTCAATGATATTATAATACTGATTTTGGTTGTGGACTTGTGGTTTTTTTGCTGTTTGCAGAAACCTGTGGCTGTTAATGTAAAAGGAGCAAATGTTGCTAAAGTACCTGCAGTAAGGAAACCAGCTCAGAAGAAAGCCATAGTTAAACCAAAACCTGAGGAGATTATTGAAATTAGTCCGGACACTCAAGAAAAACTGAAGGAGAAGATGCAAAGGAAGAAGGCTGATAAAGACTCATTAAAACAGAAAGCAACTCTTACTTCAACTCTCACTGCTCGAAGCAAGGTTTGTGATTGAGATGTAGCTTTTATTGTTTCGTGTTTTAAATTATTGTATCAGTTACACTACTAGAGGAATGTCTGATTTTTCTATCAACTTTATAAAGGCTGCATGTGGTCTGAGTAAAAAACCAAAGGAGCAGATAGTGGATATTGATGCTGCAGATGTGAACAATGAGTTGGCAGGTGTGGAATATGTGGAAGACATTTACAGCTTCTACAAACTTGCTGAGGTATCCATGGTCTTGAACTTGAGCCATATATCAGTTGTCGCTCTCTACTTTTGCTTGTTTACTAGTAATATAAATGATCAACTTGAATACTTGTGCCTGTTTGTAGAATGAGACAAGAGTCCATGACTACATGGATTCACAGCCTGAGATAAATGATAGGATGAGAGCAGTTCTGATTGATTGGTTGGTTGAAGTCCACCAAAAATTTGAACTTAATCCAGAGACTCTTTACCTCACAATCAACATTGTCGATCGCTACCTTGCTGTGAAGAGTACATCAAGAAGGGAGTTGCAGCTAGTGGGCATTAGTGCCATGCTCATAGCCTCCAAATATGAGGAAATTTGGGCTCCTGAGGTATATTTTTGAAGCTACATCAAATAGGATTATGCTAGTCTATGAGCTGCTAATGGCTAAAGCTAACAACTTTCTGAATGTTAATTTGATTTTTTCAGGTCAATGACTTTGTGTGCATCTCAGACAAAAGTTACACTCATGATCAGGTGTTAACTATGGAGAAAGAAATTCTTGGGCAATTGGAATGGTACTTAACAGTCCCAACACCTTACGTGTTCCTCGCACGTTTCATTAAAGCTTCTCTACCTGATTCAGAAGTAAGTTCTTTGAAATTCTTGAACATTTCTGTCACTATGAGTTTATGGTACACTTATTGACTTACTGATTTTTGAACCCCTTCAAATATCAGATTGAGAACGTGGTATATTTTCTGGCTGAGCTGGGGTTGATGAATTATCCAACCATTATCTACTGCCCCTCAATGATTGCTGCCTCAGCGGTCTATGCTGCTCGACACACCCTCAATAGGACACCATTTTGGAATGAGACACTTAAGCTGCACACTGGTTTCTCAGAATCTCAGCTAATGTGAGTCAATCTTTTCTATACTAGTAACTTTTTTTCTTCCCTTTGTTCTTCTTCCAACGAATTCGGATTGAGACGTAGTTAATGGAATGATCGATTGATTTTGGAACAGAGAGTGTGCAAGGTTGTTAGTGAGCTATCAATCTGCAGCTGCAACTCACAAGCTAAAGGTGATATACAAGAAGTACTCCAGTCCGGAAAGAGGTGTTGTTGCATTGCTAACTCCAGCCAAATCCCTGTTGGCTGCATCATCATTACGCGTGTCGTCGGAGCAAACTGATTTAGGCAAAAGCACAGATGCAGCAACAGCAACATCATCATCCCCTATGGTGGTGGTGGGTTGTCAAAGGTGCCACATGTATGTCATGGTAACTGAAGCTGATCCAAAATGCCCCCAATGCAAGAACACTACTACTAGGAAGATGACTTAAGTTGGTTTCATTAATCAAGAATCCAAACTGTTCTTTTATTGCTAGGTTTCATTTAGTTTCTATAAATGTGGAGCACTACTTGAGCTCCATAATTGTGACTTGTATTTTTTGCTTCTTGATTAATATTCTTTTTCCATTGTTGTGAACAAAGAATGGAAGGGAGTGTACTTTTCAGCTTTATCTCCTCCTATTTCAATTGGCCAAATAGATCAGCTGACACGAGTATAGTTTAATTAGGAGTTTATCTTAGTTCTTGAAAATTCATAAAACTCATACATATGTTGCTAAAAATATAAATTGCTTAAGAAATCATTTTTAGCTCCTCTCGATACCATGCCTGCCCCGAAGATATCTCATATGGAACTTCTCCATATTGTATTAGGCAAGAAATAAGTGAGAAGACACAAAAAAATTGTATTTGCAGCACGACCTTAAAAGGGAAAGTTTTAGTTGAGATAAGCATTATTAATTGCAATTGTATCTATTCCGTTAAAGCTATTAATAGGGATGTTATTCCTTTCTTTTTTTGTAGGTTCTACCGGCTAAATTCTAGTCTTTTTAAAGACATTTTGCCCCATTGATTTTTGATAGGCAAGTTTTTCAAATTTTCAATCCTTAGTTACAAGGTAATTTGCTGGGAAAAAATAAACAAAATTTAGAAGAATCCTACAACTCAAGGGAAATCAGCTTTGGGAGACCAAGGCACCAATGGACGAACGCCTTTATATGTATATCACCGGGCATTCTTGATTCATGATATCGAGTATTTGCACTTTAAATATTATAATTCGGCCTTTAGACAGTGATATTGCCCAGTTCATTCTTATTTGGTCGCATCCTTTTAACTTATATCTATTTTATGGTTAACATACCCAAATTACGAACAACTTTAGGCCTCCTCCTTCTTCCCAAATGACATCAATTAATCAATGTGAAAACTGAGGTGACAATGAATTTATACGGTGTTTTTTTAGCAAGTTTTAAGGTGGTTTATAGTGTTTTATAGTAGTGAGCTGATGTGATGCTTTTTTCTTTACTACGCTGCAGGATTTCTTCTTCTTCTTCATTACAAAATAGGTTTGTTAGATTTGTTGTTGTTATGATAAACTAATGAATGAGATTTGTTCTTTATGATATTTGGATGTTATGTTTCAAATTTGAACTCATCTAACGTTGATTTAGTTGTTGAATCATGTAAATTGTTAAAATCCGAAAGATAATTTTTTGTGCAACTTGCACTTCAGACCTATTTGGCCTTAAGTTAATGAAAATTTTTGTGAAAATTTAGTTGTAGTTCAAGTGTAGTAAAAAAGTAAAAATTGCATGGAGCGTCATATTTGGCCGCCTCTTTTTAACTTGTACCCATTTTATTTTTCTGTTTGCATCCACACCTATTTTTTTTTGGTTATAAGCGTGTTAAAAAGACGATTTTGCCCTTCTTTAATAAATACTATTTCACACCCTGTAGACTGCATGACAGAACTTTAGCATATTTTGGTATGAAGTTTTAGCCGATGAACTAAATAACTTCAGCATGCATTAACAAAAACTCATTAAAATTTTACATAATGCATGACAAAAACTTATTCATGTTTAGTATGAAGTTTTAGCAAATAAATTAAAAAACTTCAACATGTTTAGACTGAAGTTTCAGATTTAACTCATGACAAACAAGATAAAACTTCAGCATGCGTTAGCATGAAGTTTTAGCTTCAATGTGAAATTTTTCATGAATGAGGTTGCATATTAAGCGATTAATGTGTGATGCGGATTTTATATCTTTTGACGGGATATATAAGTCATATTATTATGAAAAGAAATTCAAAAATAGCCAAATTTTACAATGAGTTTGCCAATGCCGGTCCTATTTTTAAAAGTAATGGTCCAATTATTATGAGCCCATAATGAATTGGGCCATAGCCACGCAAATATGAGATCCAGTTCTTAATTGCCCACCCAATGCGGTGAACTATACCCACGACTGCTCTGTTAAGTCAGCCGATAACAATACCCAAACGGGTAGGGAATATCTCTACTTGCCAGAGTATTGTACCGGACCTTCATACAATCGTGAGCTCGGCACAATCCATCATACATAATTCACAATAACCCGTTTCCATTACTTTACTACTCCCACTTGGGTCACAGGCCCGCGTTACTGAGCCCAGTGACACTGTACTTCCTGTGCTTTGCTTATAAAGTATGCACGTACATTTCTCACTACGGTGTGGGACAAAGCACCATTATCATTTTGTCCTTTATATTGAGAAAATCAATTTTTTTTTGTTTCTGCCTTTGTGAGCCGAGGGTCTATAAGCTAGGGGATATGGTTTGCGTACACACTACATTCCCATACCTCACTATATGGAATTGTACATCACGCTTTCCTGGAACCGAGAATATTCTTTCTACCTTCACAAAATAACTTATGTTGTTGTTGTTATTAGTTATCTCTATTTTAGTTGTTTATCTCAACTTTAAAACTACATATAATATCTCTCTCCTATCTCAATTGCTTGATAATTTTCGAAATATGTATTCTACTTTTAAATTATCAACCTTCAGCTTCCAAAAATTTATAATATTAAAATATACGGTTAAAGGTCTGATTTGCCCTTTTACTATCATAAATAGGCCTTATTTATCCTTCGTTATACTTTGTTGAGATATTTATCCTTACCGTTATACTTTAGGATCATATTTGTCCCTGTACTCTTCAAAAGGGGTAACATTTATCCTTCGCTATACTTTAGGATCATATTTGTCTGTGCACTCTTCAAAAAGGGTTACATTTGTCCTTCGTTATACTTTTTTGACATATTTATCCTTACATTATACTTTAGTATCATATTTGTCCCTTTTATGATAGTAGACCTATTTATGATAGTAGAAGGGCAAATCAGACCCTTAACCGTAAAATATATTTTCCATCTTTTCTTTCATAATTTATGTTATAAACTCATAAAATTACATGTGAAGTAAAATAAGTAATAATCAAATATATTATACTTTTGTTCTATTTTATGTGATATTTATTTCACATTAGTCCGTTTTAAGAAAATATTAGTTTTTTATAGTTTAAATAATTTAAATTTATACTTTTTATTTTTAATCTTAGATGACATGATTTAATATGATATATTTAAAATCACAAAACTTTAAATTTGTTTGTTTTCAATCTTAGATTAGTGAAACTAGGGCATAAAGTAAAGCTGAGGAAATATCTAATAAAGGAAAGAAGAAAACGGAAAAACGAAACTCGAAAGGGATCCATTTGAAAAATAAGAATTGTTTGATGACAAAAGCGCAAATCCAGAACAAAGTTAGGGACTGGAATAGTATTTTACACTTCTTTCTCCCAAATGCTAAACCTCTGTTAAGGGTTTAAACTTTAAACACCATTGCACCTTCAAATCTTTGAGCAGCAGCACCAGATATACACACAGAAATTCAATTCAATTCAATTCACAAACTTTTTTATCAAAAAAATCAATTTTTGTTTCTAATTATAATTTATTCAATTTTGAAAATGCCTTCAAAGAAGAAGAATCAAAAATCAGCATCAAGGCTTTCACAATCAGAAGTTAGTTCTACTACTACTCCATCAGTTTCATCGGACGGCGAAGAATTCAGTGAAGAAGAGATTAGAAGGTTCCGTCTTGAAGAAGCTTCTAGAAAGTTCCCGTCTTTGATTTCGAAAACAGCTTTCATTGGTCGAATTTCAGAAGATGCTGTTGAAACTGTGGATACGAAAGGCTGTAAGATTTGGCTTTCCGAATCTTCCATGCTTTCTTCTTCTCTTTCCCCTGGCTCCATTGTATCGGTAAAACTTGTTTTTTCTTTCATCTCTATTGTTCTAATTCAAAAATATTGTCTTTTTCCCGTCTAAAATATGCATATGAATTTCTGTGTGTGTGTGTGTGTGTGTGTGTTGTGTGTGTATGCGCGTGTTTGTGTTGTGTGTGTGTGTGCGTGTGCGTGTTTGTGTGTTTTGTGATATAAATAATTCTTGTTGTGCCTGAATTTGGTTAATATACTTAATTTGTTTGTAACTAATTTGAGTTCTATATTTTTCCTTAGTTTATGACTTAAGCTCGACTTAGAACTTATATGAGCCTCTTTCACCCGAAAGAATATGTTCATCAGAACAATTAAAAATGAGCTGCATTCATTATTCCTTTCACATCTATCTAAGGAATTATCCTACAGAAGATGTTGGCCATGTGAAACCATATTACACACATGATGAAAGTCCAAACCACAACTTTGCTGACGAAGCAGCTTCTGATATGAATCGCGTGAATAAGGGAAAAATGAGGCAGTAAAAGTTTTTAAAAATGTGTATCAGCATAAATTTTAAGGAACTATTTCTTATAAAAGATTAGATATTTTAGCTGGTTTGGGATTTGGGAAAGGGGCGTTGTCAAGGGATGTGCTTTTCGGGTGCTATGCACATGTTTTTGTTAGTAGATTTATGGATGTGCTGCTAAGTTCATTTTAAGTGCGTGTAATCAATTTTCAGCAATACTATGGAGTTAAAACATTTATTGGTTTCATAGAGTTTGATCTTATTTTACTTTCCAATGTTAACAGGTGTCCCTTGCTTCTTCGAGGAAAAATGCAAGTAACTTCCTGCTTAGCTCATTAGTAGATGAGTGTACACAGCATTTTGGGCTTGAGGATACAGAAAACGTGGCTCATGAAGCAGGAAACTTCTTTGCTCTTGCGACTGTTTTCCCTTCTTGTAAGGTTTGGATGCAAATATTGTTTCGTTCTTCCATTTTCTCTACTGTCCAGTCCCTTGTTTCTTAGTTTGGCAAATAAGCATATAAACCTGGAGATTGTTTAAGTGTTTATTTTATCCTGAACTTGAAATGAAAACACCGCGATGCCCCAGAGCGATTACTAGGCTTCATGTTATAGTTATAATATTTTTTTCTCAACCTGATGTTAGCTTATAATATTTGTTGAATCTGAGTATTATTTTAAATACTTATTCTTTCGAAAGTATTTAAAGAGAGGTTCTGTTAGATTCTAACACCAAATGATAGAATTTTCACTGACTTGACATTGATCTCTTTGCAGGTTTTAAAAGATGGAGCACGATTATCTTCAAGCCTCTCATGGAGTATGGGTTCTCCTGCCTCAGGTAGGATCATTTTTGTTCATCCTATCAGGGATCATACCATAAGGAGTATTGCAAATGGAAGCAATCAACTGTCCAATGATAAAGTTAGTTCCCTTTCCATTAGTAAATGCGAGGAACTATCTTTGTTGCTGGTATCTCGTAATGGAAAATCTGTGATAAATAGCTCCATATCCCCTCAATATTCAACTACTGAAACAATAAATGGTCGAGCTGAGTCTATGAGGGTTTCATCTCCAAGGACTCCATTACACTCTCATTCTAGACTTAATTCTCCTGGCACCAGGGAGTTCAATACGCCCAAGGGTCAAGAATCAGTGTCAATATCTTCTGATGTAGGTGGCACGTCTAGCAACATATTCAATATAAGAGAAGTTTTGGTAGATGAGCATTCAAAGAAACTTGTACAAACCTGCACAGCTTCGTGGTTGTATTCTCGTATTTTACTCTCTGGAAATCTTGTGATTGTCCCACTGCTTTCAAGGCTGTGTTTTTTCCAAGTTACAGGTGCTTCTCCTCAACAAAGTTTGGGGGAGTATGTGAATGTTGCTT
This sequence comes from Nicotiana undulata, assembly GCA_005239495.1. Taxonomy (NCBI): domain Eukaryota; kingdom Viridiplantae; phylum Streptophyta; class Magnoliopsida; order Solanales; family Solanaceae; genus Nicotiana; species Nicotiana undulata. The sequence continues at coordinate 18,084 of ML282736.1, read as the reverse complement.
TCTCTGTAGATCACAAAACAAAAGTAGTTCTACATTTACCCCAGAATACTGATATGGGAACTCCCATTAGAAGATTATCACCGTCAGAGCTTGAACATAGAAATATCAACAGTAAGGATGGAATTGACTACCCAAAATTGGGTGGTCTTTCTGAAGAATTTGCAGTTCTAATGGACATAATAATATCATCAGCTGTGAAAGGTACTATGGCTAGGTATGCTCTCTTTCTAATGTAAATGGCAGGTTTTTTTTAGAAGGATATAACTTTGGTTAATGGCATTTGGACTCAGAACCTATATATATGCAATATTTCCCTTAAAAAGTGGTTTCGATTTCTTACATAAAATTTCTGTGCAGAAATATTCCCCTTTTTACGGTAATGGGTTTTAAATTTTTCTTTGTGCAGTATGTCAAATGTTCAGTTATTTGGTAGAATTTTTTTGTTTCAACTAGTCCTTTTTTTCAGCTTGATATAAAGTTACTGTGAGATTTACCGTTGTTGCAGCACATTGATAATAACATCAATATATTTTCAAATTTCCTGCCAGAAATTTAATAAGCAGCTTTCCGCTTTTCCTTTCTGTTTTGGGGGAAGAGTAATTTGTTCTCTAGGAAATCGTTGGAATTTCTGAAAGCGAATGCATATCTCTGATGCAGGACCACTGCTAATGAGCTTCCTTACTACACCAATATAACAAAATCATTCTATGTAGAAAATGTCCATGTCGTATTGCTTTTCTATCATATGCTGATGATGTTCAGTTGTCAAAATTTCAGCATGGGTTTACGGCCTACAAAGGGAGTACTTCTTCATGGGCCACCTGGAACAGGAAAGACTGCTTTAGCGCGATTATGTGCTCATGAAGCTGGTGTAAACCTATTCTCCGTCAATGGGCCTGAAGTAATTAGTCAATATTATGGCGAAAGTGAACGGGCATTGAACGAGGTCTTTGATTCAGCGAGTCAAGCAGCTCCTGCCGTGGTTTGCTTTCTCACTTTTTACAGTTCAGATATCTTCTGTTTAAATAGTAAATTTGCTTGAGTTCAATTGTCACAATAGCTGAAATAGAAGTCTCACTGCTTAAAGTGTCTTAATGTGTAATGCCAACAAAATGGAATATGAACTTCAGTAGTAGGAAGTCACAACGAGATATCGATTCTTGTGATCTCAAGGAAAGAATCTTTTTGAAATGTATTCTTAAAAAGACAATCTTTTTGAAATGTATGAATTATAGATGAGAAACAATGAGAAGTCCATTTAAAAGTTTTGGTGGTTCCTTTAATCTTTACCTTATCAAAAAAAGTTTTGGTGGTTCCTTTTATTGCAGCGCATCGGTTGTGAAGGTACTAGGTTTTAGTCCTGAGCCATGAATCTTATATCTAGTTTAGATCTTCCTGTTAGATATGCATTGCACCATGGTAGTTCATGAAGCTGTAACTCTAGATTATATCTCGGTCATAAATTATGATAGGCTATATATGGAATCTTCAGTGCTGCAGCGGAATCTCTAAGCTAACATTTGAGCTCTGCAAGCTAGTATTATGGTTTGCTCCCTTCAACTGAATGAACTTTCCTGATAGAAACAACTCGTGGATTTCCTAAAGCAATATTCCTTTTTGAATAGGTAAAAACAAATTGGTAATAGATGGAAGCAGTGTTACCAGAAAAGATTTTAAACGGAATTAAAAAATGGAAGCAGTGTCCCATCATTGTTAAGTTATGTTGCATGGACTTCTCATTATCCTTCAAGATACACAATATGTAGAGATTATTTATTTTCTTTTAGAAGGTAACATAGAGATTATTGAATGTTGCTGTGTCAGATTCGTACTAGGTGTCCACATAGGACACCATTAAGTTATTCTTGGACACTTGCTCTATGATGTCTGATTACTGCGGGTATTGGACTCTAGTACAGAAGATAGGAGTTGCTCTATTGCCTCAGAGGCTCAGATAGTAAACTGTGCAGATGGAAAAATGGATAACGATGTCTGAGATTGGTATAGCCTATTATCTCTAAACTATGGGATTGACACTGAATTTAGTTAACCAACCTTATTTTTTTCTTTTGCCGTATAAAAAGTCAATTTGATTTCTGTATCTTTGCTGTAATACTAATCTTGGTCATGGTTTCTGCAATACATAAGCTTTCTGATATCAAGTGTCAGTTGATTAACTTTTCCATAACCCAGAGCCAATTTCATTTACAGGTCTTCATTGATGAGTTGGATGCCATTGCGCCTGCTCGTAAAGATGCAGGTGAAGAGCTTTCCCAAAGAATGGTAGCTACATTGTTAAACTTGATGGATGGAATAAGAAGAGCTGATGGAGTACTTGTTATTGCTGCAACCAATCGACCTGACAGTGTTGAACCAGCTCTTAGACGACCTGGAAGACTTGACAGGGAAATTGAAATAGGTCACCACAAAATCTCCTTATAAATTATTGTTATGGGACCTAATCATTTTCACAAATGGACTAGACATTAAATTATGAAAACCTTAAGTCTAGATTCTAGACGTGCTTATACCAAAGTCGCCATATAGGTTTTACATGACTATTTGTTGGTTCTTCCCGTTTTTCTTCTCCTTGACAAATATTGCCAAGTTTTTGGGTGTGGATGATTCCAGGAGCTGAGCTTGATGTACGTTTGCAGGTACCTCCATTAAATGATCCTATTTGAGATTAAGCATAAAGTCTGAATTGTGGATGTAGCTCGATCGAGATGTTGAAAATAACAGTTTAAACAGTTAAAATCAAGTGAGATCTCATATCACGGAGAAAGTGATCCAGTGTAATTCCATGTTGATTTGAGTTTCCAGAAGTGGAAACTTTGCTACTGAAGGAAATGGGGTCAATAAAATTGTACTGGGCCTAAAAAAGAAGCTAAGTCTATTAGACTCGGAGAGAAGAAAGACTTTGCTGATTGTGTCTTCTTCTACTGTAGTCTAGGCTTCTTGCCTCTTATATTTTTGCTCTTCGATATCTACTGGAAATTGTTGGACGCTCTTAGATTTATTTTATCTTCTTTCTCAAGTTTCTAAGAAAGGAGGTTTACTTCTGCCCCACCCCCCATCCACACTAGAGAAACAATAAAAGAAAAAGAACGAGAGACAGAGACAAGGAAACTCTTGCGAATGCTCATGATATGTTAGGATGGGTGTATTTTTTTCCTATTGTGGTACATTACGTGTCAATTCTTCTTCTCCTATTGTAGTATCTCGTCTCTGTACAGGATCTGACTTTACCTGTATCAAATTGTTGTTTTGCTTCTTTTCGTACTGATAGTGAGATATTCTTTTTAATGGAACGCCTTCCCTCCCCTTGTACAGTCCTTTTGTTGGTTCCTATTTTCATTTTCAACATTGTGATGGTAATTGAACGCAATTAAGGAGTTCCTACATGTAATATTGAATGAGGTCAAGACATTTCGATGCTAAAATTCTGTCACTTCATCCACCAGTCATTACTGCTGTTACTCTTCATATTCTTGCTGTGAGTCGGCTGAGCATAGTCAGTATTTTTTGCGTTAGCTATCATGTTTTTGATGTGATATATGACCCTTTCTCATTTCATGGAAAAATATGTTTAGGCGTACCGTCTGCCAGACAACGGTATGAAATACTACATACACTGATGAGTGAAATGGAACATGCTCTTCTGGAAAAGGATGTTCAAGACCTTGCAACAGCTACACATGGTTTTGTGGGCGCTGATCTAGCTGCTCTGTGCAACGAAGCAGCTTTGCATTGTCTTCGTGAACATGTTGAGTCAAAGACATGCTTTGGCAATACTCATAGTAAACCGTCAGTTCCAGCATTTGATGGACACCTTGGCAGGAATGGTACACATTGCTTGCGAGATAATAAAGACCTCTCTTCTGACAGTGATTTCGAGGGTGCATCTTCATCTATTTCAGAAGCATGTATCTCATCAGATATTCCAAGAAACTTTACTTGCATGGAACAAACAGACACTCTTAGGATCACTTATAAGGATTTTGAAAAGGCTAGAATGAAAATAAGGCCAAGTGCCATGAGAGAGGTATGTTTTACGTGTTTAGAGTTTTTTTGTTGTTAAACATAGTCATTAAGTTTGGTGATGCTTTCTATGTTGATGTGCTTTTCATATTCAGATATTTGTATGATTACAAGTTTCAGAAAACGGGCTATTTTTCTAATGGTTTTTGGCCATCTAGCTAGCAGTTCTGGGATTGAACCCAGTCAAATTGAATTCATGAGTTGGTTTTTTTAAAGGGTCAACTTTTAACTTGTCTTTGATTAATTTAGTGCAGTAGGGTTATGATGTAAGTTTTGGTCATGGAAGCTAACATCCTGTAATTAAGTTTATTCTGTATATACTTTGCAATTGATCATCATTACCTGCTTTTCCACTTGAACTTCATGCTGCCTGTTATTTCAACAGATTTGCTTAAGGACCATTTGTAGACATCTGGAATTGCAGTCTGCCCTGTACTGACTTGGTTCCTCTTAATATCAGGTTATACTTGAGGTTCCAAAGGTAAGCTGGAATGATGTTGGAGGACAGAGGGAGGTGAAGATGCAGCTCATAGAAGCTGTTGAATGGCCTCAGAAACACCAGGAGGCTTTCAAGCGCATTGGCACTCGTCCCCCTACTGGAGTTTTGATGTTCGGTCCTCCAGGATGCAGCAAAACATTGTTAGCTCGTGCAGTTGCTTCCGAAGCAGGGTTGAACTTTCTTGCAGTGAAGGGCCCTGAGCTTTACAGTAAATGGGTGGGGGAATCAGAAAAAGCTGTCAGGACTTTATTTGCAAAGGCTAGGGCAAATGCTCCCTCAATTATATTTTTTGATGAAATAGATGGCCTTGCTGTTGTACGTGGCAAAGAAAGTGATGGGGTTTCTGTCGCAGATCGGGTCATGAGTCAACTTCTTATTGAATTAGATGGTGAGTGTTCCACATTTAAAGGACTTCTCAGCTGTCAACACTTGAACTATATTGAAGAACATTAGTGGGTATCTTGTTTGTTTAGGTTAGCAAGTTTAGTTGGTGGCCATTTGACTAAGCAGAATTTGAAATGAAACCAGATAACCATTCTACCAAAGTTCCCACTTCAAAATTTAAAGGGACGTAACTACTGTTTTCATGGGGTGGGGAAATAACTTCTAAGATTAATGAATCAAGATCAACGTCATATACTAGGCACTCTATGTTTTTCACTGGGTTAGGAAAGAATTTCTAAGTAATGAATCAAGATCAATGCCATATACTAGACTCTGCCTCCTCTGTTTGTGCCTTTTTCCTTATGCTGCGCTAGTTCCGGTGTTAAAAAAACCAGGTACTTTTGGGTTGGGTATGAATGGCCTGTTTACCAAATATATGTAATAGAAGATATTTTCAGTCTTTCAGGACAACTAAAATCTAGTTTAGTGATTTTAGGGTGGTGAGCTTCAGGAGGGTTGAAGCTGAGGTTGCAGTGCCAATTAGTTTAATTGGTAGAAATAGGATTCTAACGTGGCAAAGCAGTTCAAAATTGTCTCAGTTATTTTATGTATGAGGAACTCTTGATTGTGAAAGTTTCTAATCGTTTTAAGCTGGAATTTTACATTTCTTTTGTTAAAGGTTTGCACCAGAGAGTTAATGTCACTGTTATTGCTGCAACAAATCGGCCAGACAAGATTGACCCTGCTCTTCTAAGACCAGGTGAAATCCTCTGTTCTGCTACTACCTTTCATGTTGTATTCTGCTACTACTACCAATACCTTGTTTGCTGCTTGTGCTGCAATTTTCTTTAGGACGCTTTGATCGATTGCTGTATGTCGGACCTCCAGATGAAAAAGACAGGGAGGCAATATTCCACATACATTTGCAGAAGATGCCATGCAGTTCTGACATATGCGTTACAGACCTAGCTCGGCTAACGAGCGGCTGTACTGGTGCTGACATATCTCTGATATGTCGTGAAGCAGCTATTGCAGCAATTGAAGTAAATTTACTCTTTTGTGGCTGTGTCTATACATCTCCTTCCCACCCTCTCTTTCTGTTTATGCATATTTTCCTCTGTACTAACTTTTTGGTATCAGGAAAGCCTCGATGCCTCTGAAATAACAATGAAACATCTGAAGGCCGCCATTAGACAAGTGCCTCCATCTGAAGTTCATTCATACCAAGAATTGTCAAATAGGTTTCAGAGGCTTGTGCACTCAAACTCTGTGAAAGACGATTAGTGTCACCAATGATTGCTAATACAGATCAAGTCGAATTCCATGCTGGTATATTCTCGTCCATTATCCTCCTTTTCCTTGGTTTAGTAATTTGTATCCACCACTATTGTTTTCCTTAAATGGCACTGGTTGAGTAATAATGGCTTGTGCTTGCATGGTGATATTGAATTTGCCTTTGTATTACCTACTCAGCTTACACCCATTATTGGAGAAATACATACATAGCCCCTTTAATCTGTCCTCAACTGCTAAGCCAACACCTTAACTGAGCCCATTTTCAGTTAAGACACCTCTACTTGGTAAATGTGTGCCTAGTAGATACCTAAGGATGACATGACAGATCAAGTGTGTTTCACTTAAAGTTGAGCGCGTGAGCTTATTATGTTTTTTCTGTCCTTTTTTTCCTTTCAGATTAAACTTAATTTTTATGTGGGCCCCACTATAATTTTTTACTTTCGGCTGCGTTAATTTCACTTTCTTCACCGAAGAATTCATCTCAACCATAACTTTTATGTGGATCGCACTGCCTTTTTATTTTTTCCCAAATTAATTCCATTTTACTTCCAAAATAATTCATCTCCATCCCCAAATTTTCTTGACCTAAACACGGGAATATCAGTAGCTCTTTCACGGCTCCACCTTCCGCCATTAATTCACCCCTTCTCCTTCAATCTTAAAAAAAATCAATAACAGCCACCACTCTATAACAATGCCATTGATCATGCATAACAGTTCAATCGCATTTCTGGCAATCGACCTTCCAATTTCCTTTTGAGGCTATAATTTGAAAATTTTCATGGTCCAATTAACTTGTCTTTTAGCAACTGGTGGCGAAGCTCCACTTGTTCTGGTGTCATCTGTCGCCGCATGGTAAGAAATGAAACACAATAATGTTATCCATAATGGGCACTTAAAGAAGCACCGGCAAAATTATGTGAAAACCCGATTCAACCTACCAACAAAGCAAATAATTATGTAATTAAGCTATTTTCTAGACTAAAAGATTAAGTATTTTGTTATATGTGGTTGGTGGGAAGAAGAGTTGAATAAGGAAAAAGGGGAAGCCCTATAGAAGGGGAGAGGGGTCATCGGAGAAGAAAGAAAGAAGTAGGGTACCAGTGGTGGCTGATTTGTAATTTACTAGTTTATTAGGTTTTCTGATTTTTTATTAATCATCATACTATATTATAAGTAGTAGGACCCAAAGTGAAAGCTGAATTACCAAATTGTCCTTTGAAAGTCAACTTTCTTTACCCTTCAAGCAAATACTACTCAAGTAAAAAGAATTGTGTAAAAATGGAATTACACATTCTAATAAAGTTTTAAAAAAGTTGGAGAATGTAAAGAGTTGCATTGAGTAACTCAATAATAGGCTGAATTCATTGGCTAATTTAATACAAGCCAAATTCATCTACCGAATGCAAATGATCAACAAATAATGAATATTCATTTAATATATGCAAAGTTTATTTAGCATATAATGGCGATAGAGTTTGTTTTGATTTATGACGGCCTACTTTTATTATGCTCTTTAAATCACACTAAATAGCAAGGACACTCATTTATTCTTTCGTTTAAAAACTTAGGAAGACACCTTCTGAATTGACTCATCTTGATAACCTTTCACATCATAACTTTACCTCTTATTTCTGGGCAAAAGCTTATCTCCATTTTTTTTTCTATGTAAGTTTAGTACTCAAGAATTTATATTTTCGTATCTGAATTCATCTACCGATATAACTTTACTTTCTATTCTACGATAAAAACTAAATTATCCCCACTTTGTTTTTTTATATATTCACGTTGATTACCCAAAGTTTTATATTTTTTTATTTTGGTTCATTTAAAATATCATTATCGTAAACCCCAATTTGTGATTTTTGTTGCAGGTGTAAGATAGATGCTAAAATTTTTCCTAACAGAGTTGTGGATGCAACAAGTGAAGCAATTGAGTGCAAGTGGTTAGTTTCTCCTCAGGTAACGAATAAATTTCTCTGACACACAAAGATATAAATTTATGTTGAGTGGATGTGTAATCCTTAATCATTTTGTTCTTTGATTTCTTAAATTTGTTTTGCTTAAAAAAGCTTCACGAAAGCTTGTATTCTTATGATTACGATATTCTTGTAATAGCCAATTGCATTTTTATATTTTTTACAATTAAATTGAGATAATTGCTTTGAGCGGTTCTTTTGTATTGGCTTCTTTGCTATTATACTTACGGACTATCTAAAATAAAGGAACCTTGACATCTAAGGTATCCAAGGACTTTGGGGTAAGATTTCTTCTTTTATGGAATTAGCTAAGTAGAATCATCATTTGTTATTTTGGAGTTTACAATTAAATTTCATTTTATAACTAAAAATATTTTAATAGTAATATTTATGTTATTTTTAAAGTCTAATACTCATTAGGGGTACACGTGCTAGTTTAATCATAATTTTTTAGCCACGTGTCAAATACTAATTGGTTCTTAGAATTTTTTGGAATGTGTATCACACGGGATGTGGGCTGACTAGGTCGGGTATTTACTTGATACACTTGATAGCCACTTGAAGTGTTTAACTGAAAATGGGCTCAGTTGAGGTGTTTGTCTGATATTTGAGACAACTTAAAGGGGCTATTTATGTATTTTGCCCCTATTATTTTATGACTTTTTTACACAATTGTAGAAGTATGTATCAAACTGCAGTTGGATATATGTTTAGTTCCTATCAGCTGTGTTCAGAATAAAGCCATTTAAAAGAACTGTTGGGGAAACTGAAGTTAGAATTAATGCCTTCTGGTGCAGAGGAAGCTAAATTTATCTACATAGTACTCCCTCCGGGCCACAATAAGTGACTTTTTGGCCTTTTTATTTTGGTTCAAAATAAGTGTCCTTTTTACATAATCAAGAATGAATTAACTGTAGTTTTTCAAATTTGCCCTTATTTACATATTCCAATGTGTCAAGTTAACAATATACAAATTTTAATTAAGGGTAATATATAGTCAAGATACTTATTTTTTTCTAGGAGTTGGTATTTTCTTAAGGGGTGTGCCAAAGTCCTAAATCACTTATTGTGGGCCGGAAGGAGTAGTGTATTATATAGTTCTTACGGGGGATTCTACAGGGGGATGCAAATTTCGCCTCTGATGTACCTATTTTATCAGTTTAGTTTGTTAATATATTCAATCCCCTTTAACCAAAAAAAGTTGTTCTTATGAACCTTTAGTAGCTTTTTACTTCTTGGTAGAAGATTTGATATAAAAGGCTGCTAGTTCAAGGAGGGGTTCCAAACTTGGATGTAGTTTAACGTAGTTCCCTGACATCCAATGGGAAGATCGAGCGGGAGGGGGACTAGGCACGGAAAACTGTAAGCTAAATCAGTTATGTTTTTCATTTATAATTTAAGAAAGTAGTCTAATATGATAAAAGAAAAAACACATCCTATTAGATCAGGAATATAATGTATCCACATCTACATTCTGCTCCATGTACTTGTCAAACCTGCAAACGAAGTGCTTTTTGACCAAAAGATGCTTCAAATTTAGAATGTTGAAAACTATCTGTTTCAACCATAAATCAGTGAGGCAAAATCCTAAGGATAGAAGCGACCTGATTAAGTACTAAGACTTCTGATTGTGGATGCAAAATCTTCAATAAATACGTTAATTATATTTCTGTCGTCTTAAGTATTAGATTGTAACTGATTGATTCCCAAAAGCTGATTTGTTAAAAGTTGCTTCAACCAGCAGACATTACTCTTCTTTTTGTTTGCAGCATGGCTCTCTTGGAATGGGAACACTTGAGGTCACAATGCTAGATTTCTAATCTTAAATTGAGGATACGTGGATATTGATTAAAATATATCATCAAGCAATGCATGTTAAGATGTTTAAGTATGTTATATATGTATTTTAGTTTAGTAACGTTCGTATCGCCTAAGTTGCCCCGACGCGGCAGTTTAGGTGCCAAACCCGTATCGACACGACACTAGTATGAGTGAGGGTATGGGATCCGTACTGGATTTGGTCAAACAATTTTAGGTACTTTGACCACGACAGACGAAAAAATTCGAGACGAGATACAGTGTGATACCGAATTAGAACCAATACTAGGGTAAAATTGAAGAAAATAGCATATCTTATCTAGGAAATCAATCATTTACTTATCTACAACTTGAGAATAAAAAAGAAATCTACACTTTACAAGCTATATGTAAATATTCCTCAAAATATCTCATAATTTAGAGACATTTTTTTTATTTTTTTATTTTTTGAATTATTTTTAGCCGGATCCCCGCATCTGCACCCGTACCCGTACTAGGATCCATATCCTTGAACCTTAGAATTTACATCTTGAAGTACCCGACTTCTAGATCCACACCCGTGTCGGACACCCGCACCCTTGTCCGAGCAACTTAGCGTATCGCACAAAATCCTACATATTATAGGAAGCACAGGTAGAAGCAGAAGTATCTTTCTCTTTCACTACAATAGGCCCGGTCTGGTCCTTCCGGACCCACGCATAGTGGGAGCTTACCGCATCGGGTTGCCCTTTTTCATTTTTATATTATTTGTCAAGTCAATATGGTGCGTTGAGCTTGCTAATATGCTTCTGACTGCTTTCTTGAGAATGTCTCCTTGTTCCTAGAAATCTTCCTTATTCCAACTTGTTTAGCAAATTCATATATAAGTAAGCATGGACATAAATATTCACCCTTGAAGTGCGACCTTTAATCAATTGTTGTATTTCTTACAGCCATCTAGATTATGATTGGAGTCTTTGCTCAGATGGATGCTGTTGCCATTGTTTACATATGCTGCCCTTCACAATCTGCATCCCATTTTAGCTCCAGAAATATACAGCAGGAAGAACTTGACATATTTGGAATTTATCTCCAAAAGTTGTTGATTTAGATGCATCAAAGGAGAGTCCTCTCTGTATAGTGAAGGTCATGAACTTCTGGTTGCAGAAGCCATCAATAGCAAGCCAGAATGAGTTCTATTGATCACTACAGGGAGGGCAATGTTTCAGGAATTGATATTGCAATCAAGGCTTCCATACTCATGAAATGTTTGATATGATGCTGCTTTTAGTAGATAGAGAGTGAGCTCCACTATCGGTACACTTCTGGGGTTTGACAAGAAAACCAGACGACTGCAGCATATGAAATGCAGTTTCATTCATTCATGGTATCTTGTGTATTATGCATAAACATTTCTTGTAAGCTATGCTTTCCTGAGCCGAGGGTCTATTGGAAATAACCTCTCTATCAGGTAAGGTATGCGTACACACTACCCTTCCCGGACCCCACGGTGCGGGATAATACTGAGTATGTTGTTATTGTATTTCTTGTAAGCTATATAGAACAAAGTGGGTTTACACTAATATTCTGTTTGATTGGTGATGTCTTTCACATCCTTTATATGCAAGCCAAGTCACAGATTAAGTAATGTTGACTGGTGATGTTTTCACTAGTGGATTGTCCAATTTGGAAGCAGGTATCATAAAAAGATGTTGCTAGTGATCATTTCGCATTGCACATAGCGACATAATCCTTGTTATTGTAGAATTTATAACACACTCAATTTGCAATAAAGTGTATTATACTCCCTTCCGTTTCAATTTATGTGAATCCATTTTGACTGAACACAGTTTAAGAAAAGAGAAGATTTTTGAACTTGTAGTATAAAATGGTCCTCTTTTTTTGGCACGGATAAAAAAAAAATAGATTCACATAACTTCAACGCACGGACTATGTACTTTAAATGGGGTCAACTTTCCACTTTCCTTTTCTTTCATTAGACTTCATCTTCTTCTCTCTCCTCCTTTCTTTTCTAATCATAATTTATTTTTGGGAAAGTGTTTCCCTCTTTCCACCTCATAATTTTTATATCCTCTATCCAATCATAATTCCTGTACAACCTCATCTATGTTTCTGTAACAGTGTAAAAAGAGTATTTTTAAAAAGAGAATCTTTGTGACCTTTGACTTGAGCTGTAAAAGCACCTTTCATGGCCATCTGATCAGTTCAGTGGTTTGGGTCGTGATATATAAGCATAATAAAGTTGATGTCGGATTAAATTATAACTAAAGAAAACACTGAAAATTGATTAGTACTTCCTCCGATTCACAATAAGTGAGTTTTTAGCTGTTTACACACAGATTAATAAATCTACCTATGAACATTAGTTAGCAATGAGATTTGACCATTTTAACCTTTATTTCTTCGCGTAAACACCTCTAACACATACTCCAACATTATTTACTCTCGGGCAATATAGAGAAAAAGTAATTAATTCATTTTTGAAATCTGAAAAAATCAGATATTTTAGATCACAAAAAATGCCAAAAAATCACTTATTATGCACCGGAGGGAGTACGTTATTATCTCAAGCATTTTCAAACTCTAAAATAAATGTTACCTTAATATTGTAAAGATTAATTATAGTCAGATGACTTTATACTAATAATTGAGCTATCATAATTTTTTTCTTTTTATTTTCTTTCAAACTTATAACCGACAAAGCCAGATCAATACTTTGTAAAATCTCATGTACTTTCCCTCGCTGGAGACTCTTTTGGTAAGCAACCAAAACATAAGGAAACCTTAAAATTGTCATCACATTAGTTATAAATTTGCTTACAGATGAAATTGCATACGGAAAATGCCTAAAAATGTCACTCAACTTTCAGAAAAGATCTATTCATGTCATCCGTTAAAAAAATGCTCATTTCATGCCACTGCCGTTACACATTTGGCTCATCCATGCCATTATTGACTAACGGCTCAATTTTTATTTATTTTTAATTTTTTAAAACCCCAACATTTCCACGTGTAATGTCCCCATTCGCCCGAATTAATCCATGCCCCACATTATTAATATTAAAAAAAAATAAAATTGAGTCGTTAGTCAATAATGGCATGGATGAGCCAAATGTGTAACGACAGTAACATGAAATGAGCATTTTTTTAACGAATGACATGAATAGACCATTTCTGAAAGTTGAGTGGCATTTTTAGACCTTTTCCCAATTGCATATAATGTGGCTTAAGTGTATATAAATAGCACATACTATCGTTCCAATTTATCTGGCGGAATTTAATTCAATGCAATTTTTGAAAAAGCGGACCAATAAGAAAATAGTATCTCACGAAATGTACTCCCTCCGGTCCACTTTATTTCGATTTTTGACTTGTTTTTTTATGATATATTTGATTATTCCGGATATCAAGTAGGAATTTAGGAGTATTTGTTACTCCCTCCGTCTCATATTAATGGTCATGGTTACTAAAAACTGTTGTCGCAAATTATTTGTCATTTTAGAAGTTCAAGATAAAATTGATTAGTTTTTTCTTTTTTACCCTTAGTTATAATTGTTCTTGAAGATAGAGATAACACATAAATAAAAAAAAAAATATTCAACGAAGAGAGATTATATTTTAAGACATAAATAAGAGTAGAATAGTCTAATCCTTTTCCTAATTAATATTTCCTAAGGGACGTGTAAAAGAGAAACACGATACATAATATGAGACGGAGGGCGTATATTTCCAATGCACAAATAAATGTTAATATAGTCAATTTCGTTAATTAACGCTAAAATGTGAATTTCTTAATATGTGTGAAAACAACTAAAAAATTAATTAAAATAAACCAGAGGGAATAATACACAAAGTTATAAGTATTTTTGCCATCACATACTCTGGCCCTTTTCCGAATTCGCGCATAGCGGGCATTTAGCGCACCGACTGCAGTTATTATACTCCCCTACTAGCCACCCTATAACCCCACACCTAGTCCACCTTGCTTATCATCCACATGGCCCCTAAATTTTCACAAAATATCATAACAAAAGCATCTTTTAACAGTAACATAATACTTATGTATATTTAAAAAGCTGAAAAGAAACAAGATCCACTTCGAACCCCTCTCCACAATCCACCCTCACTCTCCCTCAATCCTCTCCATTATCCACATTTGTAAATTTCCAAATTAAATCTTCATTTTCTCCCTCACCCAGAAATCAAGATTCTTGACTACAGAGTAGGAGAGAGTTGAGAAAAAAAACAAACACAAATCTCATAAAAATCTCATCTTTCAATGTTTACACTTGTCTTTTTCCCACCCCTATATCTTCACATAGACTCTTTTGTCTGATTCTACCCTGGTTTTAGATTCTTTTGTCAATCTTTAAGTTCCCATAAAGGTGATTTTTTTTTTTTTTTTTTTTTTTGATGACAGTAATATTAGAGCTAATTTATGTAATCCAAGCTATCCACCAAGTTAGAGAAATCATAAAGGTGAGATCTTGACCATAATAATTGGTTAAAAATCCAAGATTTTAGCTTTCAAGATTGGTGAATAAGATGAGGGAAGAGGATTCAAATTGGTTTGCTAAATGGGAAGAAGAATTGCCAAAACCAGAAGAGTTAATGCCTTTATCTCAAACCCTTATAACTCCTGATCTTGCCATTGCTTTTGATATTTCAAACCCTACTACCCCAAATAATCCACAAAACAAACAGCAGCACCAGACTCAGATTCCTCAATCCTCTCAACAGCAGCCTAATTCATCAGCTGAATTTGAGTCTGCTGAATTGAATGGGTTAGGAGGTGGTGGAGATGAACCAGCTAGGACATTAAAAAGGCCTAGGCTTGTGTGGACCCCACAGTTACACAAGAGGTTTGTTGATGCAGTTGCTCATTTAGGGATCAAGAATGCTGTCCCAAAGACTATAATGCAACTGATGAGTGTCGATGGCCTAACGCGCGAAAATGTGGCTAGTCATTTGCAAAAATATAGGCTTTATTTGAAAAGAATGCAAGGTCTTTCTAATGGTGGTAGTGGTGGAAATAGTGGTCAATCTTTATCAGGGGCAGGTGTTGATTCTGCAATGGATAATTTGTTTGCTAGTTCACCTGTGCCGGCACATTTTTTGCATCCGGCCGGGAGGGGTAATCCTGACCAGTTCTTGCCATTTGTGCCAGTGACATCAATGCAGCATCATAATCATCATATGGGAGTGGTTGTTGGACACCATCATCCTCAAGTTCAACAGCAGTATAGGCAATTTGGGTCACCGGCGAATGGACATTTTGATCATCATCCATTTTTGTCTAGGCAATCACAGCAGCAGGTTCAGAGGATGGGGACATCAGTGCATAATGGTAGTCCTGTGGTGTCACCTTATGTCGATGATGTGGATTCTTCAGCCGCGCCCGTCAATGGGAGGAAGGTCCTTACTTTGTTTCCAACAGGGGATGATTGATATCAGGGTAACTGTTGATTTTAAGCCTTCTGCAAATCCTGTCAATTTGACTTCTATGTATTCTAGAATTTGTGTTGAATAACATTTGGTCTTTGTTTTAGTACCTTTTATTGGACTAATGGTGTTTTAGTGTAAATGTCTACATGGAGTTGTCGGTATGGTCTTCAGCTCTTCATGGAGCTGTGAATCCCCTTTTCCCACTTCATTGTTCTCTTAAGGTCAAATCTCTGTTACTTTTCGAAGAATTAGGATTTGGTGCTTAGTATCTGTTATGAAATTGTTCAGTTAGATGAGTTCTACTATTGTAATTATGTTGTGATAGCACTGTGTTTTCTATTGTTAGCTTCATTTATCATTCTTTCTATCGTGCTATCAGCTACTAGTTATGAATGTTAACGTAATGCACTTTGGGCGCATTTATGTCATAATATGACTAGGAATAAGCAACAATATTCTCAAAGTATATGGATCAATATGGACAAGGTTTCTCTATTAGTATATTCCCTAGTTGAAGCGTCCGGCTTTCCTCAAATTTTCTCGTTCTTGCTGAGGTACAGTTGCGGCCCATGACAGATTGCTAAAATTGTTGTGAGGAAATTGAATACTTAGTTGTTAGCAACTGTAATGGACTGTGATCAACTAAGTTCGTAGGCTATTTTCATGAATCGCCTGAATAAGAACTTAGTTCTCTTGTTCCTGGTTTAGCTTAAAGGCGAGTCTGCTTCTTGTAAATTATGTGATTGGATCGAGGACTTGCAACTCTTTTTTGGTAATCTTTAAAAACACTAATCATTCTGATGCCTTGACAGTGTGTTCATTTTTAATGAGCCGTGATCAAAGTCTGCGCCTGTGTGACTTGATTACTCCTTTATAATGCTTATTGCCTTTCAGAATTGGCGCTCCATTGAAATTAGTCGCCAGATAAAAACTTGTGAACTATCATGTATATTCCACTCTATGTTGCTTCTTTTGCTATGTATAAACAGCAAGCTGCCCCAAGGTGCCACTTCAGTAGTCAAGACTGAAGGGATTAATTTCACAAATTTTCTGAATATTGTCGCTTTACTTCCGACTATGTGAAATATTTTAGAGATGCATGGCTACTGAAATTGTTGTTTATCACAAAGTAGGCAAAAGTTTGTATTACATTTCAGCTACCAAATATATGTAAAAGAAGATATTTTCAGTCTTTCAGGACAACTAAATCTAGTTTAGTGATGTTAATTATATGCAACAAATGAGTCAATGGCCTACTAACTTTTCTAGATATCTTCTTTTGTCTTGTTTAACTGTCCCTTCCACTTTATTTGGCATGCTGAAGTGTGTTTGTCTCTGTTAGTTTTGGGAGATCATTTCCCCCCTTTTGAAATGTCAATATAAGTAGAAACCACCACCTTTTAGAAATCTCAGTCCTCCGTTTTCTCGCTTGAAGTGGTAGTAAACCCGTCAAGTGCAGGAGCCTAGTAATCGTCTATATTTAACGATTTACAATAGGCGAGGAGACATTTTCTTATATGGTATTAGCTCCTTTGACATCTGTTTTCCTTTCTGTGTAGAAAAAACCTCACCGGCGCTTCCTTTTTCCGTTGTTGTCTGTCTGGTCACAAGTGATCTACCTTTTAGATGTTCTTTTTTGCTTTTGTCAAAATCCTTTCTCCCTTTTCTCCCTGCTCTTTACTCTTGGAAGTGAGTTGGAATTTCATCCTCAAAATACGCAGGGTTTGAGGAAGGACGCCATCCCAAGGGGGTATGATGTAGGCACCTTGGCTGATTCCGTGGCTTTAATCCGTGACCTACAAGTCACACACACAGACAACTTTGTCATTGCTCCAAGGCTCCCCTTCAGTCTAGTCTATTGAATGACTCCAACAAAAGGGCAGCCGGTGCACTATAAGCTCCCGCTATGCGCGGGTCCGGGGAAGAGCCGGACCACAACAGTCTATTGTATGAGCCTTACCCTACATTCTGCAAGGGTTGTTTCCATGACTCGAACCCGTGGCCTCCTAGTCACATGGAAGTAACTTTACCAGTTACGCCAAGATAGACAGATTCTTCTACTTCAGTTGCTAGTACCTCAAAGAATTATGTAAATGTTGCTGGTTAGATATTCACACAATGTTGTATGACTTTTTGTTTCTTTGCCTCTCAAAACATACTGACTTGCCCTTGTGGCTAATATTTTTTCCTTTCAACTTTAAAGTATTTTCTCATAAGGTATATGGTGCTGGTTGTATATACAGTTTATATATAATTTGCATTGGGATTAAGCTTGGATTGTACTCAACATTGCTTGGTTTTCACTATTATTCAGTATAATGCCAAAAATGTACTGAAACTGATAGAGAAAAAAGATGCCCAGTTTCTCTTGAAGTCTACAGAAACATCTTGTTTTCCTTCTTAAGTTTTACTTTACTGCAATTGTTTTTACCTTTTCTTTTTTCCCCTTCTTAGGTACAAAGGAGGGCCACTAATTATCTGGTTTAAAACAGATGATTGTTTTCCCTTTAATCCTCAGTGAAATAATTTAAAATCTTTGAAAGAACATATTACAGATACATCAATGTCATGGGCGGCTTTCCATCCATGCCCCATGACCCCTTGGACGCGCCCCGTGGCGTC